>JAADWV010000160.1:0-60850 GCA_023336295.1 Pythium folliculosum
CAGCCGAAAGTACGGAGCCCGCAAAGCAAAGAGACTGACCACTCACGGACGGCTACCGAGATACTGATGTCGGAGTCGACCCACCAAAACAGCACCGACAACGAGACACCGACGTGCCAGAGCGACAAACAACCGACAGCGATAGCGGTTGCGACGAAAAATCGCGCATGAACGACACCCAGCTGATCGTAACAGCGGCTTCGACGACGAAGATCGAGCGAGCGACACACAACCACAGCGGCTGTGGCAACGAGATCCGAGCGAGAGCGACACAGCAGCGACGTCGACGACGAAGATCGAGCGAGAATGACATACAAACGACCGCAGCAGCGAAGGCGACAACGACACTCGAGCGAGGACGACACAGATGAACACGACAGCGGCGTCAACGGCGAGAACCTGACCGCGACAGCGGCGTGGACGCAAGAACCGAGCGAGAGCCACCCAGCTGAACACGACAGCGACGTGGACAGCAAGAACCGAGCGAGAGCGACACACAGTTGATCGCGACAGCGACGTCGACGACGAAAACCGGGCGAGAACGACACACAGCTGACTGCAACAGTGGCGTCGACACCGACACTTGAGCGGGAACGACATAGCTGCCCGCGACAGTGACGTCAACGACGAGAACCTGACCGCGACAGTGGGCGACAAGAACCAACCGAGAACGACACAGCTGAACACGACAGCGACGTCAACAACGAGAACCAAGCGAGAACGACACAAAGCTGACCGAAACGGCGGCGTGGACAGCAAGAACCGAGCGGGAGCGACGCACAGGTGATCGTGACAGCGACGTCGACGACGAAAACCGGACGAGGACGACACACAGCTGGCTGCAACAGCGGCGTCGACGACGACAATCGAGCGAGAACTATAGAGCTGACTGTGGCAGCGGCGTTGACGAAGAGAATCGAACGAGAACAACACATAGCTGACCGTGACAACGGGGTCGACGAAGAAATCGGACGGGGACGACACAACCGAGCTCGATCGCGGCGTCGACGCAGAGAGCCAAGGCGACAGATTTAGCGACACGGTGCCGAAGAGATCAACCGGTGCCAACGAACATATCGGGTCGTAGGCGAAGCGAAGATGAGCCGACTTAATCGATGACACGACGTGGTAGACACATTGTTGCAGTGACGAAGCCGGCGGAGCGTGGTCGATACACCGTCGCGACACGAGGGGTACGCAGAAATGCGGATCGAAGTAGACACCCTGGGTGGCACACGGACGTCGCAAACACGGCACGAAATACGTGTGCGACTGACCATAAAGGACTGACCCGCCGCCGAGACGCGAAACCACACGACACCGGAGCCAGATCCACACTCGAGATGGCGAACGACACATGACGACGCGGCGCCGAGCTGTAAGAGCCGCCTGTCCCCAGCGCAACCTAGCCGCCCTCGAATAGACGTGGTGCCTCGGGCAGCACGAGAACGAGATCCAGATGTACCACAACAAGACATGTGGGTGCGGCAGAGCGAAGGCCTTGGGCGGAAGAGCTCGAACGTCACGAAGGCTAGTGTAGCACGCATAGCGCGACAGCAACACACGCGAACGTTTGGCCGCAACCGACGGACGACAGCGCTGCTGGAAGAGTGCCCAGGGGCGGTAGCGCTTGCCGCGCCGCCGTGCAGACACAGCAAACGAGATGCGGAGGTAACGCGGCGCTTGCGCCAGCGTGCGATGACACCAGATCGACAAGCCACCGGCAGGGACGAGCGCACCCAGACAAACGATGCGCGCGCCATGTCTTGAGCTGTCTTGAGCGTGGCTGGACGACAGTCTTGCTCACGGCTAGATGCCGGGAGGCGCTTGATGTCGGTCAGATCTTGGCCATCGGCGCGTGGCAAACTGTGAATGAATCCTCCACACTACGCTACACCTACCAAGAAGGAAAAACCTTGTCCAGCAAACTGGTAGGGTGAAAAACCTCCCACCACAGTACCTTGGCTGGATGGACGGCTGGACTTGGAGTGTGCAATGACCGGACATGCTGATCTGCGTCTCCCTTCCGTCGAACGGAAAACATGTTTTTCTCCGAGCCTTCCCTCCTCCAAAAACCACCCGACACCGTCCCGAAGATATGCAGTTGAAGTTGAAGAAGTGGCGGCTCAGTTGGAGCGCTCAACCTTGCCCTGGGCATCCAGTTCCCTGCACCGCTCCCATGGGCGCTGCTAGCGTATGGGGACCTCCACGAATGAGACAAACAACTCCATCGGTACGCCTCAAACATCACGCCACCAGGGATCCCGACGATAAGCAGTGCTCGTTGTGTAGCACAATGCACGCTAGAGCAGTGGGGCGGGGAATGAGCACCGGCGGGGCGGGACGACGAGCAAGGCCGCCGCCACCCGCATACTATCATAGTATTCCACGATAGGCTAGCTCCCACGGTCGTACAGTCAGAGGCGTTGGAGCAACGCCGCCTAGCCTAGGTTGAGGAACGAGATCGAGCAGATACGAAGTCTTTCAAACAATTTCGCCATCGCTAAAACAGGAAGCCTACACTTCAGCCCTCGCGGCATTCACGAAAAGTCGAGGATCTTACCTAGATGCACGGTGCGACGACTACACGTCGCCGCCAACCGCACGATCATAGACAGAAGCTCGCTGTCCAGTCGTTGCAAGGCAGATCCCTCAGGCCCAGGCTCGTCACGCGTGGCCTGGACAGCGGAGATGAGCGCAAGCTTCTTCCGCATCGCCAGTGGGCCAACAGGACGAAAGCGCGTCACCGTCATGCGGCGTCAACGTTCACTTCGCTGCGGCGATCGCGGCGGCACCATGTCTTGTCACTGAAAACTTTAGCAATGCCAGGCGCTTGTTCTTGCTGAACATATCACCAAACGCAACCGCAAGAGTCTGCGCTCCGCGCGATGCACCTTGGCCCACCACGTCCACAATAAGTGAGTCAAGACACTGGTACAGGCGGTGATCCGGGCTACAGAGCGCGTCGAAAAACTGGGTTGGAATGGACTCGAGCCTCCACTCGACTTCGAGCTGCTGACGGACAAGTGACGGCAGAAACTTGGTGGAGGCGAGCGCGTCCACGATCGAATCGAGGTGGTCGCTTTGCATGATACTGAGATAAAGAGCCCGCAGCATAGACACGGCGCGGGGCCAGGTGCCCAGCGGTGCCACCACGTCGCATTCAGCACGCAGCCGTAGATCTTCGACCGCCGGGTTTATGGCCTGAACAAGCGCTCAGACTTCGTCCACAGCGGCGTCAAAACATGTGAGCGAGATCTTGCGGATATTGCGGTTCCCCACCCGCCAGTCGGTCAGTGAGGCTTGGGCCGTGACCACGATATCCAAGTCACGAACCCACGCTCGTCCCCAAGCCGGCAACAACACGCTCCACCAACTACCCTCGTGGTCAATATTCGACCGCTCCAAGAACCGTTTTTCGCATTCGACCTCCAGTTCTGACCGAGTGTTCGTACGTGTGGCATTCGTGCTACGCGCGCGCTGATCCTCACATTTCGGCGGCTGCATGACTAAAAGGACCGCATCGTTTGCTTTCACTCATTCACCTTCATTTCACGCATGTCGCAGTTCGTGGTGATTGAACGACATTTTACAGAGAAAACCCAAGCGTCCCGTCGCAGCATCTCTCTCCCCCGCGTCTTATCGATTTCGCACCCGTCACACCTGGCCATTCTTCACGTTGACGAACCAGACCGGAAAAAGGCAGATCTGAAGGATGCCACTCCACACAGTACTACTGCCGTGGTCCAACGCACTATCCGCGATGCAAGTCAAGCGGGAAGACGGCGTGCTGTGGCTTCACACCAGTCGCACCAACGCCGTATGGGAAGAAGTGAAATTGTCGATTGAGGGCGCCGAGTTGCTTGCGCTCCTTGCGTGCGCATCGGAGCGCGATTTCCGCAGCGTGGTGGGCGACATGTGGCCGGGTCAAGTCGATTTCCCTGAAGCCATGGAAAGCAGCCGTGTTGGCGTTGTTTTACCTACTGATGTTCGAAGTGAAGCCACGCTACGCGCGTGGTTGTCGTTTTCACCCCATGATCCCCAAAGGGTGAAGCCGCACCGCCCGGAGGGTTTTGTGAAGGCTCGCAGTGTGATCAAAGCTCTCTACCAAGAACGCAGAGGTGGTATCAGTCGGCCGATCAAGTACCCTGAGATCCCTGTCATTGTCCAAGTCGGCCGCTCGGACTGGTACGGATTTGATGGACCAATTCGCTTCGTCAAGAACACAGCGGCCTTCCAAGCGCGCGATAGAATTTACGGACCTCGTCACGTCAATGGGACCGACTTGAACACCCGCCTCGCTAAGGTCGAGCTTGGCAGACACGAGAAAATCGTCTTGAACAGCCAAGACATTATGTATCTTCACGAGGTCGGGTCTACAGGCGTGCCAATTGAGATCTACTGGGATGTCAGCTACCGATGGACACCAATCCCCACCCCTCAAGCTCTGGTCCGCGCTGTTCAAAGCTTTCTGCTGACCCAGGAAGGCAGTCGTCGAAGGGCCGTGGTGCACGCTGGCATCCAGGAACTGATCATCCACTCGAATCATTTTACTGATGAGATGGTGCCAGGCCTCTTTTCGATCATCCAGTCCACCAGGTCCGTGCGCAAGGTCTCTCCTCGTGGACTCCCACTGTCGGAGTATCTACTTCATCCAATCGGTGGCGGTCGCGTTATGTGGCAGTCTCGCGCGTCACAAAATCGCGCATGTGATACTGGATTTCAAGAGCGTGGGTTGTTTCGAAGCATTTCAAGACGCGGTTATTGCCCTCAGTGATCCTCTGGTGGGCGTCTTCAGCCATTTGGAGTGGAGCATCCAAGCGCACCGTCTTCTTCGAGCTAGAGCGTCGCGCTTTGCGCTCCACGATCCATCTATGAGTCGTAGCGAACCCGAGGATTTAGTCAAGACAGTTGACCACGCTGGGCTCCGCGTTCTTGACCACAACTCGGAGTGGTGGAGTGTTCTTTTGCCGGCGTGGGGCCAGGCGTGGGTCCACGACAACGATATTACCACACGTTCTCTCACCGCGGAGCCGCAGACGCAGAATCCCAGTTTCCGCACGATTGAAGTTACGTGTACAGGCCCGGTGCTGGGAGGGACGGAAGCGCTTTTGATGAAAATGAGTCCCCGCGTCGAGAAGCTGCGGCTCAGTGTGGACGATCCCAGCGCTCCAGTGGGTGCGTGTTCCCACATCATGATGTCTATGCCAGCGCTTCAAGAGCTCTCCTCTCTCTTCAGTTTGTTCGGTTGAACCAAGTCGACTCGATTGCAGACACCTTGAGCACATACGGTGTGCTTTCTTTGCTTTGGCGATTGACGCTTCACATCAAGTGGGTCGACGGTGATGCCGTGCCGATGCAATTCGTCCACGCACTTTGTGATCCAGGTCATCGTTTGTATCAGTGCCTCGACGGGCTTGGCATCGAGTCAACGCGTCGACTTGAGCCCCATGAGGTGGACACGCTTGCGACGATCTTCACCGGCGTGCTCCAGAGGAACCACCGGCTCGGTTCCTTCATGCTGGGCAGAGTCGGGAGAGAGGAAAGAATACTCGCGTGTATCGTCGACCTCCAGGCTCTCGCTGTCGGGAACGTAGCAGTTATAGCGAGACCGCTCGCGCCACGACAGAAGGTAGCGCTTCTTTCTGTCTTGAAGCCGAAGAAGGTGGGCCGCCTCGCGCTCTCAAAGATGTTCGCATTTGCAGCGACGCGCGGTCGACGCACAGTGAACATCGGAACTGATTGGTTGTAGTATCTGGACCGGTGCTAGCAACCTCGCCTTATCGATATGTGGTAAGTCTTCTTCCCCTCACTTGATCTCCATGCACTTTATCCCCTCTCGAGCCATGTCTGGCGTCATCCTCATGTCAAATGCAAGTTCTAGTACGTGGAGTTGAGGCTGCCACTGTCGGTTTCAGGATCTTTTCGAGTTGCTGAAGTTCGTCGATCACCTCCTGATTTGGAAACCCACCGACGAGCGACGTTTCGCAACTTTGCTGTGCAGCGACGCCGTGGGAGCTTGTGTACGAGCATGAGTAGCGCCACCAGGGCCGTGAGCAAGCCGGACCGCAGCGCCAAGAGCGATGCGGCGCCGCTCGTCGACCCGAAACGATCTTCTGCGTACGATCACTGATCCTCCCGCTCGAGCTCTTTGACATGATCTGATAAGCTCATAACGACTGACGATGGCATAGGGTCTCCGATCGCTTACGCGCAACAGAGGTGAGGAAGGCCTCTTAGTTGGATCTACCTTGAATACCTTGAAGACTTATGTGTGTGCGAGGGGCTTGGCAGGACGCGCTGAAGGCGGCGCAGGCGATGATTGCGGAGCAGGAGAAGCGTGAGAAAGAGCTCAAGCGCCTTCTCGCAACTGGTGGCCACGCAGTTGAGGACGAACGTCGGGCACCGCTGCCACGACGCGCCGCGCCGGCATCCAACACGGACGGTATGTGAACTTCAGTAGCCAATTGTGCGGGCTGTAGGCTGATGTGGGGACACGTGAATGTGTGTAGACCAGCTGCAGGCCATGAAGACCGTCCACGATAACAAAACACGTGCGCTCATGAAGTCGATCCACCAGTTACAGGAGCAACTGCAGTCCCTGAAGTCACAGGACAAGGAGCACCGCCGCTCGGCACTGATCCAGAACTTGCGCGAAAGCCAGCGCGAGCAGGAGCTGCTGATCGACGTGCTCAAGCAGACACTCGTCGACAAGGTCCCGGAATTTCAGGACTCGCGCGACCTCGTGAACGATTTCATCATGAAGAAGTCTGTCGGTGGACCGCTCCGGTTCCGCCCGCCGTCACGGGAAGAACTGGAGAATGAGTTGTCGGTGCTGGACGGCAAGTATAAGCGCGCAGTCGAAAACCTGAAGCGAGCGAAAGAGGCATCGGATCTCCCACTTGGTAACCGTGGTAAAGCCAAACTGGGGCCAAGGCACCGGCGTCAGCTAAGCGATGAGGACGGGGAGGATGGCGAAGATAACGAAGGAGACGGTATGCGCAGAGAAGCGAGTAGTCGCAGCGTTCGACAAGCCGTCGCGGAGAAGGAGGTTTTTATCGTGGGTGCGTGCACGGTTTTTGGGTGAACTGTGTTGACGCTAGGTGTCTTACCATTGTCTGATCAAATCAGACCCGGCTCTCCAAGAAGAGATCGATCGACTCAAAGTCGAGCTGGCGTCTAAGAATCTGACTATCCACTCCCAAGCTGACGAGCTCCATGAACTGTACGCCGAGATTGAGCGCCTCCACGCGTACGTTCTCATTTCCTCTGCTTGCGTTCTGACGCCGGTCGGTGACACTCTTTCTAATTCTCATGAGTCCTCACTATATTCGTTTCAGCGTTGAAGAGAAGATCGAGCGCAAAAAGGATCGTATTGAGGCGCTAGAGGAGCGAGTGAACAAGATACAGCTCGAGAATGTCAAGCTCGTCCACGATCGTGAAGCGGAAGCCGAGAAGAATGTGCAACTGCGCGAGGAGGTCCAGTTTCTGCGAGATTCCCGTGCTGGTGATGTCCAGACGAGTGATAGTGAGCGGCTCCGCCAGCTCGAGCTGATCCAGAGCCTACGGGCGCGCGAGCTGGAGCTCCAGAACGAAATGGAGGAACAGCAGAAGAAGTGGTCCATTGACCGCACGACGATCAATCAGCAGATGCGGTTGCTCGAGAAAGAGAAGGAGCTAGCACTGGAGAAACTCCAGCGCTGCGAAGACGACTCATGCGCACTTCACAAGAAGCACGGTACGGTAGTGGTGTTGATACCGTTGTGTGGCTTTGTTCCTGCCATGCTGGACCTGGCATACTTAACGTGAAAGTGGTGTCCGTATGTGTGGGGGCAGATCGGTTATTTGTGGAGTGTGAGGATGTCAAGGCTCGACTTGCCGAGGTGCATGAGCAAAAGGACGCTCTTCACGCTCGAGTGCAGGTATGGAAAATTGATCTCGTGTCGTTGATGGCCTCTGTCCGCTTTGCCCACGTGCTTTGTGGAAAATAGGAGCTGGAGGGTACCGTCGCGCTCCGGGAGAGTCTGTCTCACGAAGAGCGCGAGGCGCAAGCGAAAACGATGGCGCAGCGGCTTCGTGAGATGGAGGCGGCGCTGGACGAGAAGGACGAACTCGCCAAAAAGCTCGACCGCCAACTAACAGCAGCCAAGCTGCTAGGGCGCCAGGCCAAGAAAGAGAAGGATCAACTGCAGGACCGCTACACCAAGCTACAGGAGGAACTAGCCGCTTTGCGCCAGCCGAAGTAACCCCACCTACCCAAGGAATGGAACGGCTTCACCACTGTGGCTCCATGAACGTTTTCAGGGTGGTGCATGTAGGACTCCACGATGCAATTGAGGAAGAACAGCGGATGCAAGCAGTTGTGTGTCTAATCGGAAAATCAAATCACGGCAATCCAATCGTGTACACGATGGCAGTGAGAATCCCTCACATCGCCATCAATCGATAGAGGGGGCTCTGCGACAGGATCCAAATCCGTCAACGGTCACATGGCCATTGCGCCGCGTCTCATACGCTCGGTCGTTCTCTCTCTGGAGATCACTCCCTTTCGAGCCTCGTTTCGACAAAGCACCCGGGGCAAACATGGAGCTGCACAAGCTGTTGGATCCGTGGGATGAAGGCTTCCGCGCAGCGAGTGTCTCATGCACACGCCATGACCAGACGCTGTGGTTTCATTTCGGCGACAAACGAACGAGCGAGAGAGCTGCGCATCGGTCCTCGAGGGCCTGGAGCTCTTGATGTGGCTCCAACTGGTGTCGGAGGAAGCGTTTGCCGCGGCTGTCGCTGGTTGGTGGCCCAACCAACGTCACGTGGCGGTAGTCAACCAAGTCGGCGTGAGCCTTGCGACTGGCAGCTTCGGTCGGGAAGCCGTAACGGCGTGTTTCTTGCGGCGCATGGGGAAGCGCAGCCCGTCCGGCGAGTATTTGGAGGCGCGTCAAGTTCTCTCGCAGAAAGTTCACCTCGAGGACATTAATCGGGGAGCGTCGTCTCAGTTCCCACAAAAGATTCCAGTTCGCATCCTCCTGGGAGGCACCGACCAGGCGATCAAGCGCGCCATGCGCTACATTGTGGATTTCTCTCGCACCCAGAGCGGCAGGGATGCTGCGGTGGACGATAACGGCTTCTGGGCGCGCTGGTTTCATCTCCGGATCACCGAGCTGGACTACAACCGAGCCAAGTTTTACACGGTCGACGAGAAGCGCTTTGCGCAGCTCGTGGAGCTGGTGGCGCGGGGTCTGGCGATTGTGGACTGTCGGCAGCCGGCGTTTGACGCATCAACGGCTGAGTCTGCGTTTGCCACGTTTCGCGGACTATCGACGCTGCTGGAGACCGACACCTTGCCTGGGGAGACCCGTGCTCAAGGCTATCGCGGGCTGGAGAATCTTCTGTTAAACCCGGACCATCTTACAACCGACATGGCGCCGCTCCTGTGCTCGGCGATCGCGTGCAGCCGCTCGCTAAGAAACGTATGGGTCGGTGTCGGCGGATCGGCGCCCAATCCCAAGAAGCTGCGCTACGCGATGCAGTGGCTTGGGCTCGCGCTGTTTAGCGGACTCTCGCGTCACAGTCTCCAGCGCGTGGAATTGGATCTGGAGCTCGATGGGCATGAGGCGTTGCAAGGCTTGTTGGACGTGTTGCGCGCGAGTGACCCACTCACCGTCGTCTTCGGCGAAGACTACGCCGACAGCATCCAACAATTCGCGCAGATGCGCGCCACGGCCTCGCGCTTTGCACTCTTGGATCAGACTGAAACAGATACAGAGGACTGCGCCATTATCGTCACGGAAGAGCACACGGGGCTCCGCATCGTTGACCACGAGAACGACTGGTGGAGCGTGCTGCTGCCGCCGTGGGGGTTGGCGTGGGTTCACGACAGCGACATGTCCGTTACGTCCGAGCCGAACGCGCACGGCGATCGAGTGGATGGTTCACTTGGTAACATGCCACAAGTACAATCGAGTGGAGTGGACGTCTCGGAGCTGGAACGAGAACTCACAAAGATCCAGGCACTCGTCAGTGCTATCGGTACTGCAGGGACACGGCTCCAGCTCGACCTACGGTATGTGCCTGCTCGTGCCACTGACGGGACAGGCCTGGTCTCGGTTGTACCGGTTCGACAGGAACTTGGCTTCCACCATGTTCGCGCCATCGACTTGGGCTCGCTCAGTGACGCGTTTGCGTCCCTGCAAGTTTGTCGACGCGCCAGCGATGCCGTCGAGATCCGCACCAAGCACGTTGCGTCAGGGCTCTTCTTTTTCTTCGCGGAGCGTATGATGCGCGCGCTCGAAAATTCGCCGTTGTCGGAGCGCTTTATCCGTGCGCTCGAAGACCCGACACATGCGCTATACCAGTGCCTCGAGTCGCTGTATCTCGAGACACCGCGACTGGCGCCCAACGAAAGACGAGAGCTCTGCAACCGCTTGTCGCGTGTTCTCGAGCACAACCAGCGGCTCGTTCGGTTGGATGTCGAAGTCCAAATCGACCGCAACGACCCAGCCGACCAGGCGCTGCAAGACGCTCTTCTGGCGCACCACGCGACCGCACTCGCGCCGAGACCGCTTGAGCTCCGCGAAAAGCTGGCGTTTCTCTCGGTGCTCACCGACACCGACAGCGTGATGAGTCGGGCGGGCGTCGACACGCAGCAGCTGGACAGCGCGGTGGTCGCGTCCATTTTCCAGTTTGGCACGCGCCAGCCCGTTCGACAAGTGCGCGTCTCGTTCGTGCCGTAGCAACACCCCAACTCAGCCCGCCCTAGTCGGTGAGTGGACAAGGCGGATGGCGGTGTACGATTCGTCGTTAGCGGTGAAGTGGTGTTGTGATACGGTTAACGGAAAACTCCATGACTCCGCTGCTTTGATCGCGTTCTCAGTGGGCTTTCTCCGCCAGGTCGTCGCTCGTAAAACCTCGTGTTGGTGCCCATCTCACTCTTGAGGACGGGATGCCGGCAGGCCACGTCTCATACTCTATCAATCCATAACTGTGGCTCCATAGAATGTGTTCTGGGTAGTGCGTGTAGTACTCCATGATGAGACTGATGAAGGACAGTGGATGCAAGTCATTGCGTGTCGTTTCGGCAAATCAAGCTAGAGATAACTCGGGTCTCACCGCCACCAATCGACTGAGCGGGCTGCGACAGGGGTTCCACCCCTCAACTGTCACATTGCCATTGCGCCGCGTCTCACACGCTCGGTCGTTCTCTCTCACTCGAGACTCGCGCCGCAGCAGCACATCGCATCGTCGGGCAAACATGGAGTTACGCGAGCTGCTGGATCCGTGGGATGAAGGCTTCCGCGCAGCGAGTGTCTCATGCACACGCCATGACCAGACGCTGTGGTTTCATTTCGGCGACAAACGAACGAGCGAGAGAGCTGTCGCATCGGTCCTCGAGGGCCTGGAGCTTCTGATTTGGCTCCGACTGGTGTTGGAGGAAGCGTTTGCCGCGGCTGTCGCTGGTTGGTGGCCCCACCAACGTCACGTGGCGTCCGTGAACCGAGTCGGTGTGACGCTTGCGACTGCCGGCTACGGCCGCCAAGCCGTGTCTGCGTGCTTCTTGACGCGAACGGAGAAGCGCAGCCCGTCGGGAGAGTACTTGGAGGCGCGTCAAGTTCTCTCGCAAGACGTCCACGCCAACGCCGCCGCTCGGGGTGAGTCGCCGCGGTTCCCAGAAACGATTCCAGTACGCATCCTCTTGGGAGGTAGAGACCAGGCGAGCAAACGCGCCATGCGCTGCATTGTCGAGTTTGCTCGCATCCAGAGCGGCAGCGAGGCGGAAGGGGACAGCGGCAACTGGGCGCGCTGGTTTCCTCTCCGGATCACCGAGCTGGACTACAACCGAGCCAAGTACTACACGGTCGACGAGAAGCGCTTCGCGCAGCTCGTGGAGCTGGTGACGCGAGGTCTGTCGATTGCGGACTGTCGGCAGCCGGCGTTTCCCGTATTGACGACCGAGTCGGCGTTTGCCACGTTTCGTGGACTATCGACGCTGCTGGAGACCTCCGTCTTGACTGGGGAAACCCATGCCCACGGTCATCGCGGGCTCGAGAATTTGCTGTTGAACCCGGACCATCTGATGCACAGCATGGCGCCGCGCCTGTGCTCGGCGATTGCGTGCAGCCGCTCGCTAAGAAACGTGTGGGTCGGTGTCGGCCGATCGGCTGTCGAGCCCGCTGAGCTACGCACCGCGATGCAGTGGCTTGCGCTCGCGTTGTTTAGCGCCCTCTCGCGGCACAGTCTCCAGCGCGTGGAGTTGGATCTGGAGCTCGACGGTCACGACGCGGTGCGAGGCTTGTTGGATGTGTTGCGCGCGAGTGACCCGCTCGTCGTCGTGTTCGGCAGACGCCACGCTGACAGCATCCAGCGACACGAGAACATGCGCGCCGCGGCCTCGCGGTTTGCGTTGCTGGATCCGACGGCACGAAGTGCGGAAGTCGGTGCCATCATCACGACGGAGGAGTACACGGGCTCCGCATAGTTTCCTACAAAAACCACTGGTGGAGCGTGCTGCTGCCGACGTGGGGGCGCGCGTGGGTTCTCAACGACGACATATCCATCAAGACGGGGGCGCTAGCGGACGCCGACCGAGCGGATGTTTCACTGGACGTCTCGGAGCTCGATCGTGAACTCGCAAGGGTGCTCTCACTCGCCGGCGCGATCGGTTCTGCTGGCGCGCGGCTCCAGCTCGACCTCCGGTACGTGCGGTCGCGTGGGGGGCGCGGTGTCTCGGTTGTACCAGCACAACGGGCGTTTAGTTTCCATCGCGCCTGCGCCAATCAGCTTGACAAGCTCAGTCACGCGTTTGCGTTGCCACAACAAGACGTTACCATCGAGATCCACGTGAAGAGCTACTCGTCGGGGTTGCCCGATAGTTTCATGCGCGCGCTCGAAGACCCGGGCCACGGGCTATATCATTGTCTCGAGTCGCTGTACGTCGACACGCCGCGGATGGAGCGACCGCAGAGACGAGATCTGTGTGCGCACTTGGCGCGCGTTCTCCAGCACAACAAGCGCCTCGCTCTGCTAGACCTTGAAGTCGGAGTCGATCGCATCGATCCCGAAGACCAAGCGCTGCAAGATTTGCTTCTGGCGCACCACGAGACCGCGCTGGCGCCGAGCCCTCTGGCGAAGCGCGGAAAGCTGGCTTTCCTCTCAGTGCTGACCGACGGCGGCAGCGCGATGAATCGCGCGGGCGTCGACACGCAGCAGCTGGACAGCGCGGTGGTCGCGTCCATTTTCCAGTTTGCCGCGCGCCACCCCGTCCGGCAAATACGCGTCGTGTTCGGTCCGTGGAGATACCGCTATTAGTCGCTCCATGGTTGGGTGAACATGGCGCCTGGTGAACACGCTCAAGAGTCTTGAGCTGGTCACGGAGAAAAGCTCCAACCTGGGTGATCAGGGAACAATGGCGTGGCTTGTCTTTTGATTCACGAATGCGTCGTGTTATGTCTGAGTCGGTGTGTGTGGTGCCGGGTCGTCATGCGTCTCTCTTGTCCAGCCAGAACTGGGGAACCTTACGGTTTGACGCCAGTGAGCTATTGGGAAACATCGGTTATGACAGGTCTTATAAAGGAGCGGTAATCAAGCTACCCTATTTGTCTGGATACTGTATGTGTTATAGGAGGTGCGAGGGAATTGGCCTGACGAAGTCCAGAGCCTCCGTTAATTGGTGTGTTTCATCACACAACTTAGGTATATCCATGCCAGGGATCCCAATTTCCCCATCAAACGCTGGGACAACCACCACGAGCTCCGCATGGCGCTGCGCGAGCTCCTGCGTCCGTGGTACCGGCGGCTCCGCCCAGCGAGCACTGGGAAACTCAAGAACGGGACGCTGTGGTTCTCGCTGGGGTGCCACGCGCTGCGCGAGGACGCCGTGGTGGCGACACTCGAGGGGCTCCAGCTCCTCATGCGGCTCCGACGCGCGTCGCCGGGCGCGCTCGACGCCGTGGTAAACGAGCTGTGGCCCAACACGTTCGGCGCGGACGCGGTCCGTCAAGTCGCGGTATCGCTGGACGCGTCCACAGCCAATGGCTACACTGCGGTGTCGGCGTGCTTTCTCAAGCCCACGGGGAAGAGACGCCCGTCCCCGCGGTATCTCGACGCGCTCCTCTCCAACCAGCAGGCGCTCCAGTCCAGTGACGGAGAGTATGACGAGTCGTCCGAGCCGCCGGATATTCTGTTCCATGTTTTCTTGGGCGGCGCCACGGCAACGTTCAAGCGGACGTTACGGTGTCTCGTGGACTATGTCAAGATCGGCGATGCTGACGGTTCTGCGGAAACCCACCGGCCGTTCAAGCTGCGAATATCAAAGGTCGATTTCAGCCGCAGCGAGTACTACGTTGTAGACATGACGCGGTTCATTCAGCTTCAGGAGCTCGTGACGCGCGGCGTGGCCATCACCAACTGCCGGCAGCCCGACGTACGCGACGTGCCCACGGCCGCGTCGGCGCGCGAGTGCTTTGTGGGTGTACAAGTGCTTCTGCAAACCGCAGGCCGAGATCGCCGCGGCGCGAACGATCCTACGCCTGGTCTTCAAAGCGCGATGCTCGACCCTCGTTACCTCGTTAACGCCCCGCGCGTGTGCTCGGCGATCGCGAGTAGTGGGTCACTTCGGAAGGTATGGATCGGAGTCGGCATCCAGGGCGACGTGCCTCACCAAACGATGCACTGGGCGGGCGTTGCGCTATGTGGCATTACTAGACACAACCTCAAGCGCGTAGAATTCGATATCGAGCGGCTCGATGTGCTACAAGGTGTACTGGACGTCTTTGCCGCCGCCGACCCGCTTGCCGTCGTGTTTGAGCGGCACGCTACGAGCATCCAGAGCCACCAGCATCTACGGGCATCGGCTTCGCGTTTCGCGCTGTTGGAGCCGACAGCAGGAGGCGCTGCCGAGGGTGGCGACGTTGTCGAGACACACGAACACAAGGAGCTTCGTGTTATCACCCACGACGGGAACTGGTGGAGTACTTCTCCCAGCCTGGGGCCAAGCGTGGGTTCTGGGTGAGCATATCACGTTGACAGATACGTCGAGACCGTCGGAGTACACTGACGAATGCATCTGCATCGTCACACGACCTGGAGCCCGCGCCATCTCAGATCGTCAATCACGGTGGGAGCTGAATTTTCGGCACGTTCCCCCAGCCCAGCTCGACCGGTACGTGGACATGTGTGAAGCGCTACAGCTACGGCGCGCGCGTGACGTTGTGGAGCTGCACATTGACGATTACTACGCTGCATCGCCTTTGTCCGCGCGATTCGTGAGCGCGTTCTGTGACCCCAACCACCCGATCGCTCAGAGCCTGGCGTCGCTCAAGCTATTGTGCGTTGGCTTCAATGCTACCGCGATGTCGCTCAGTTGATGACGTACTGGGGAAGAACAGGCACCTCGCGGTGCTGGAAGTTCATATCTGGTGGTGTCGGAGTGACTGCACGGACCTCATGAACCTACATGAAACCTCCGTTTCGGGGAAACTCGATTTGCGCGAAAAGCTGGCGTTTCTCTCTGTGCTCACAAACCCCGCGCACAGCATTAGCATCGCGGTACAGCAACTCGACAGCGCCGTGATCGGCTCAATTTTCCAGTTTGCCGCCCCGCTCGTCGCTCGTAAAGTACGCGTGACAACGACCGAGCATTGGTAAAGAAGGATTTTCGCGACCACCCTGATGGCGATATGCATGCCAGATCGTCGTTGCGAATTGAGAGATGGGAGGGCACATGGTCATTGTCGGTATCCTATTACGTTCACGACCCAATGTGTCAGCCGTCCACGTAACGTGCCATCAAGTGGTCGACTATCGACAACCAACTCACTGATCCCACGCAACTAGTACACGGCAAGCGAAACGGATACCTTGGCCCCGCAGGGTAGCGATCAAAGTTTTGACGGTGTCCGGCATCCTCAGTTGTTAATCAAGACTGCGACGTGATGATTGGGTCAATATGGCATGGACTCCGCTCCAATCGCCTCTTTATATTTTGAGCAAGGCTGACGCAAGGTGTGCTGGAATCAAGATATGAACACCACGACAACACCAAAATCAGACAAAGCTCAATTGGCTGTGTTTGAAAGGGTTTGGGGGAACTTGGAGAACGCTTCGTGCAACCAGCAAGAACGTGCTTCTCGCTGGCAGCGGACGAAATAACACCAAGCTGACAGCCGTGACTCGCCACCCACACACGCTTGAGTCGTCACTGACTAGGTTTGACGCCAGGTCTGGGAGGAAGCGCGGAATCAGATCGCTCAATGCAACCACATCGCTGCAACCGACATAGACGAGCAGCTCGGGGCGAGACGACTGATTGGCCTCACCGGAGATGCGCTCGATCAGCTGGCGCGCTGACCAGTACTCATTTGACCGAGCGGGTCTTGGATTCTGCGGAGATGAGACTACCGTCCAGGCAACAATACGCTTCAGCAACCAAATGTCGACTTTCACTCCGACATGTCGAGCACCACAGAGCTCGCCGCTGGACGGCCACAACTCGGTCAGCGCGGCGTGGAAACCGCCCACGGAATGAAGCGCCAAGTGCGCCAACAGCTCCATGCCCTCGAAGATGAGCGCGTCCTCTACTCTCATCGCTGAGCGTCTTGAACAGTACACCATAACCGCATCGGCCTCTCGCACTGCAAGCTGCAAGCTCAAGGCTTCGCGCCATTGGCGCAGAAGCTCGCTCGGATCCATGCTGGGAAAGTCCTACGTGAGCGATTTCTGGTGTTGATCAGCCGCAAGTCTCGGTTGTGAACGGGACCGCTGCGGCTTCAACGCGCAGTAGAAGGAGGCACCCGTTAGAGTGAATCTGGGACGTGGCGAAGCGCAAGTGGTAACAATTCATCTTCTCTCGCGTAGGTGCGATTGATGTGTGGGAGGTGAGCGCTCCGTCGAGCCAACAACCTCACACAAACCTTCGGCGACTTCTCCAGTATGGAGCCGCGCGAACTGCTGCGTCCGTGGTTTGCGGCGTTGCGATTGACATGCACCCGAAGCGACGACGACGGGATCCTCTGGGTCTCTTTTGGAAGCAAAATGATGGCGGAACCAGCCATCTCATTTGTGCTTGAAGGTCTGCAGCTGCTGACGGCGCTTCATCTCGTGGACGTCGAAGCGTGCGATGCGTTGTGAATGACCTGTGCCCACGCGAGAGGCCCATTCACGAAGTGAGGATCGTTCTCGATATAACAGGCCACGAAAGTCAAGCATTGACCGCGTGCTTTATGGAGCGTGTGGGGAAGCGACGACCATCGACGGCATATATCAAGGCGCTTCCAGTTATCCAACAAACCATCGACGGCAAAGCACGCGGCGGTTTGGAGCAGCTTCCCCAAAAGATTTCCGTCCACGTCCAGTTGGGAGGCTCCAATCAAGACGCCCAGCAGACCATGCGGCGTATCGCACACTTTGTGCGAGTCCAGCTCAGTGCGAAGGCGTTTGACGACGACACTCCCGAGCGATGGTTCCGCTTGCAAATTGTGAAGCTCGACTACAACCGACGCAAGTATTTCGCTGTCGACGAGATGCGAATAAAGCAGCTGACTGCGCTCGTTGTGCACGGTGCGACGATAGTTGATTGTCGTCAGCCAGCGTTGAGTGCGTCGATGTCAACACCCGCGCGCGATCTCTTTGTTGGGCTACAGACGCTGCTTCGTACCACAGCATCAGCCGCAGACAGCGCTTCGGGGCTCGAAAGCTTGATCCTCAACCTCGACAATCTCACGAATGCGTTGGTACCGCCCTTGTTCTCAGCCATCGCGAGTAGCCGATCATTGCCGAAGGTGTGTGTGAGCGTTGGATCGGCTGTGAAGTATCGAACGCGACTACGCTACGCACTTCGCTGGCTTGGAATCGCGCTGTTCAGTTGTCTTTCGTGTCACAACATCAAGCGCGTGGAATTCGATCTGGAGCTCCCCGAGTACAACGGCTTGCAGGAGATCCTGAACGTGCTGCGTGCCAGCGATCCGCTCACTGTCGTCTTCCACCACCATGCAGTCGAGATCAAGAGTCACCAGCATCTACGTGCCGCGGCGTCGCGTTTCGTGTTGCAGAACCCGACGTCCAAACGTACGAACCAAGCAGCCGCGGCTGCCGTCGTCACACACGAGCATGCCGACCTGCGCATCATCACCCACACGGACCACTGGTGGAGCGTGTTTCTGCCGGCCTGGGGCCGAGCGTGGGTCCGAGCCTGCGATATCACTGTTTCAGCTGCTCCGTCTCGGTCTGCGTCTCACGGGCAGGGTGGTCATCCAATCGAGGTTGCAGTGCTAGATGCTGAACTCGCTCAGCTTGTGGCGCTGCTTCACGTCGCCAACCACACAAGGGTAAACGTTAAGCTCGACGTCGCCCGCGCGTGCGGCCCCAGTGCCGTTCCGCGGAGTCGGCGGAGGCTGTCACGTTTGTGCCAACGCGGCGGGAGTTGCGGATTCTGCTGCGTTCTGAGGAGAATCTGGACCTGCTCGCCGACATCTTCTCGTCGCCCCGGCCCCGATTGTCTCGCGATCTCGTGACACTGACGACCAGGCGCTTTAGGGATGAGTGTGGATTCGCATTGCCTGCGCGATTCCTCACGGCGCTCCAAGACCCCGCCAACCCGCTGTACCAGAGTCTCGAGGCGCTCAAAATAGTGGTGTGTCCCTACGCGATACCGAGACTTCGCGGTCCTTTGACGCGCATCTTAGAAAGAAACAAGCGCCTTGTTCGACTCGATGTCCGCGCCATGCAACGTGCGTATCATCCCCCAGAAGACAATGAGCGCTTCAAAGAGGCGCTCTTGGCGCACCACGGCACCGTGCTGACTCCGGTTCCTCTCAAGCTGCGCGAGAAGCTGGCGTTTCTCTCGGTACTCGCGAGTACCAACAGCAGCATCACTGCGACGGGCATCCACACGCAACAGCTCGACCGCGCGGTCGTCGCCTCGATCTTCGAGCTCGCCGTTCACCATCCCGTGGCGTTTGTGCCCTGAGGGTAGGGAACGGGCGAGTCACCGCTCGGTATCGTTGAGGCGCCGTTGGTGTCGCTGCGTGTTGCCGTGTGTACGTCCCACACAGGCGAGGCGCGGCTGCTCAGACTAAGCCTCATTCCTGCTCCATCTCCGCCAAGTTTCACATGGAGAGCTTGGGGTGTAGGGGTACACCTCTGTTGTTGGGTGAACAGCCTATCACATAACAGAGGTTCTTGGGTTGAAGCTTTGAATCTTGTTCTTCTGTGCCATCTTCTCTTGGAAGAAGAAAAGGAGGAGCGATCAGTTGGAATGATGTCGCTGGGCGACGACGGCGACCTGCGCACGCGCCTGCTGAGCGGACAGGACGTCCCGAATGGCAACGGCCGCCACGGCGGTGCACGCGTCAGCGCCGCAACCACGGCCGACAGCAGCCTGGAGGACGGCGCGGCCGACGCGCTGCTCATGGACGACGCGGAGGACAGCGACTACGAACTCATCTCCAAGCGTGAGACGCTCGTGTTCGAGGACGAGATGCGCCGCGCACGTACTACGGCTGCAGAGAGCGACGAGGGCTTTTTCCAGGTGTACGTGATGAACAAGATCCAGCCCGGCTCGGTGAAGGGATCCATGTTCACGATGACCGTCGCGATCGTGGGCGCCGGCGTACTGTCGCTGCCGTACGCTGTCGAGCAGTCCGGGCTCGTGCTCGGGCTGCTGCTGATCACGGGCGGCGCGCTGGTCACCAACTTTTCGCTGCGCCTCCTGCTCGCGTGCGCGGAGCTCGCGAACGCACGGTCGTACATGGACCTGGCGCGCATCACGGGCGGCGCGCGGCTCGCGGGCTTCACACAATTTGTCGTGTGTCTCAATCTATTCGGAACATCCGTTGGATACCTCGTGGGCAGCGCTGAGCTGCTCCAACTCTCGATCAAGGTTCGTAAATGCTCTTTGGTGGTGCTGGTGGTTGGTCAAAAAGGAGTCTGACACTGGTTTACTCGTGGCTGCGGCACAGGCGTTCGTGGACGAATCCAGCCATAGCGTGTTTGTGAACCGCCAGGACCTGATCCTCATACTCGCGACGTGCTTTGTGCTGCCGCTGGCGCTGTTCCGCAGCCTCGAGTCGCTGCGGTTCTCGTCGCTCTTCTCGATCATCTGCATCGTGTTCATGGCGCTCGTGATCGTGACCAAGTACTTCCAGTTTGTGCACCTCGGACTGGCACCAGACATCATGTACCAGCTCAAGCACTTGGCGCTCTTCGACTGGCGGTTCCACCGGCTCTTGACGGCGATCCCGCTGGTCATTTTCGTGTACACGTGCCACCCGAACGTGCTGCCCATCTACCTCGTGCTCAAGCGCCGCTCCAGCGCGCGCATGTACAAGGTCATGAACCGCAGCATCGGCATCTCCGCGACTGTGTACGCATTCTGCGGTGCGTTCGTGGTGCTCACGTTCGGCGAGCAGACGCGGTCCAACTTTCTCAAGAACGACTACCGCCACGACGACGCCGTGCTGCTGGGCAGCATCGGCTTCAGCATCGCGCTGATCCTCACGGTGCCGCTGTTTGTCCATACCCTGCGCGACAACCTCCGCGAGGCGCTGCTCGGCAACCGCCGGCTCTCCACGGCGCAGCACGTGATCGTCAGCGGACTGCTGGTCACGCTGGTCTGGGGCGTCGCCGAGCTCTCGGGCGACATCGCGTCCGTGCTGAGCCTACTGGGCGCGACCTCGAACCCGGTGATCTGCTTCGTGCTGCCCGCCTACTTCGTCCTGCGCGTCGGCCCCGCGCGGCTCCAGACCCAGAAGCTGCTCGCCGCCGCGCTCGCGGTTGCTGCGACCGCTATCAGTGTCTGCAGTGTCCTGCAACAGATGCATGTACTACATTAACGAGATAACACCCCGAAACTAATCTCCATCGGTGAAAGATTACGCGAAATAAACCGTTCCCCAAAGAGCGTTGGTGAGATTCCCGGAATGATGGTCGTTTTCATGCGTTTTGTCCCCCCCCCCTCGTTTTTTCGCTTCTTGGAGTCGGAAAGCAAAACAAAACAACGCCAAGGGAAACAAACAACCGGCAAAGAGTCGCTCGCCGACGTCTCTCTCCGTCTCCTTCCTCTTCTCTCCGCCGCCGCCGCCTGTCTATCTACATATACACGATGAGCGCAGCGTCGCGCGCGCAGGAGACACGCGCGCTGGTGGACGCGCTGGGCGATTTCCTGTTGTTCGTTCAGCGCGAGCAGCAGCTGCGGCGCGCCAAGGCGCCGCGAAGGAACAAACCCGCGGCGGCCGACGACGCGGCGCGCCGCGACCGCAAGCGCAGCGTGCTCGCGTGGCTGCGCGCGCTGAGCGAGAGCGAGTGGACGTCGCTGTGCGCGGTCGTGGATGCCGGGTTCGTCAAGACCGTGCTGGGTATGGGCATGGCGGCGCGCACCGCCGAGGCCGCGCGAGCGAGAGCGCGCCGCGCGTGCGCAGTTTCGAGCGTCACGCGCGGCCTCACCGAGTTCCAGCTGATCCCGCGGGATGACGCGACGGCCAGACGAGCGCTGGATACGAATCAGCCCAGGTAGGCGCTTTGTGTGGGGTTTGTCTGCGATTGGAGGCTCACGGTATGGGGACGGTGATTTGTTGGACGTGTGGTAGGGAATTCCTTCGACGTCCGGTCGTGCGCACACGCGATGGAGACGCGCTCATGGGCTTCCAGTCGCAGGCGTTCATCGACGCGTGCAAGATGCTTGAACAGGCGATTTACGTGCTCAACACGACGCGCTCCTGCGATACCTTGAACGTCATTACCACGGGAGAGGCGACGCGGTCAGAGTGGCTGAGCCGCATGGACATCATTTCGGGCGGTCAATTCCTGCTTCACTGCCCGTCGGATCAAGAGTTGCAGCAACCACTAGTGTGGGGTCAAACAGCCGTACGTTGTGCGCGGGTTGATTACGCTTTTATGGGCTCCCCTCTCACGCGAATCGTCCAACTCTACTGCAGTGGTTCGCCAGTCGAGGATACGCGGCGCTTGCTGAACTCATCGTCAATCAGATCGTGCGTCTCAAAACATCCGTGGCTGTAAACTCGATGTATTACCCGCGGCAATCACTGATGCGACGATGTGCTTCCTCTTTCGCAGGAGCTCACCATTTGGTATCACTGGAACCATGTACAGAAGACCAGCATCCATCAGATCCCAATCCAGGGTGTCGCTGCAAAGAGTCTACTGACCGAAGAATGGTGTGCGTGTCGTGATGAGAGGAAGCGTGAGGCGCTGAAGTGTATCGCCACTCAAGTGATGGACCATCTCAAGCAGCTTGCAACACCGACCAACCGAGCGATCGCGAGAAGAATGCAACTATCGACACTTAGCGAGATCTTGGAGTTTTGGCAAACACCAGCTGTCAGCATCAAGAGTCCGTCACCCTGCACCGCAATTTTGTTTGCTCAGTCATTCGATCGTATACTCGCATCACCTCAAACTGCAGCGGTTTCGTTTCTCATCGCCGAACTGTTGCAAGGAGAGTGTGCGACGATCATTACGGAGAACTTGGTCAACCCACAGCCCTTAGCGTCGGCGGAGCTTGCCAAGAACACTCACGCACAGCGTCGCCGCACAGCACGGAAGAAGATTGCAAAGCAACGCAAGCAAGACAACGAACACCGACTTACACATGAACGTCTCCTTCGCGCAGTCTGCGCGGAGGTTCCGCGAGCAGTCAAAGAATGGAACGCTCGAACGTTTGACGTTGTGCGAGAAGTTCTTGACACCGTCATTGATGCTGTCGCTGGAAGTTTCGACAGTGAACCCAACTACTTCGTCGAGGTTGGCGGTGGAGCATCCACTTCTGTGGCTCGGTCAAAGCGAAAGAAGAAGCGCGGAAAGAAGAAAAACAAACAGAAGAACGCGGTTGGTGGCTGGGAGAGCGACGAGGTCAACTTTGAACGTCCACTCACCGGAAGTGGGAAGGAAAATTTGTTACCGAACCATACCCTGCTCCCTCAGTCGTCTATCCACGACACCCCTCAGATGAAGGCAACCAGAAACGATCTCGAGCAATCGATGATTTTGAGACCAGACAACTCTCGACCGTTGTTGAGCTTCCTTGCGAACTCGGAAGATCACTCATACACAACCACCCGGACTTCGACGTTTGGCTCCCATCCATTCTACACACTCACGTCGCCATTGTATCTCCAGCTATCGTCTAATCGAGATTTATCCAGCTCGATCAAGTTGGAAACTCACGGAACTAACGACGAAGGAGCCAGTGCGACGACGATTGAAGGGGATTCGGGGGCCATCGAACCGAATTTCGATTGGTACTTGCCTTCGCTTTTTTCCTCGCAATCATCGGCTCACACATCATCTACTGTGTCAAGTTTGGATTGGGATTTTCAGCGCTGGAACACCAAACCAGAAAGTAATACGAGAGCTAACACAACGGCCAAGGGCAACAAACTTCGACCATTGCTGAAGACACCGTCACAGACCACTTCTCCTGCTCGTCCTACAAAGACTCCAGCCGCAGGTCAAGATGGTTCTTCAACAGACAGCAGTTTTGCTTTGAACGCGTTCGCGAGTATCATCGACGTGAGTGACGAAGCATCCGTGAAGTCGGAAGGGTTCGATGAAGAGCCAATAGCCGTTGCAGAGCCTCTCGAAGATGAGAACGATGAGCGATCAGACTTTCTGTACCGAGAAGGCGGGTTCTTCGATCGGCAGCGAGGACCAAAACGTCGAAGAAGACCTTTTCCTTTCGAGTATGACGATGATGTCGCTGATGACAGCTCCATGGATGGAACGACGGCAGAGCGATCCTGGGAAGGAAGACTGTCAAGCGATAGGGGACGTTTATCCGTCCGAAGTGATGCGTCCTTAAACAACCAGGTATCGTGCGCGTGCAAGGGCAAGAGCGGAGTAGAAGATGAAGCTTCATCGCGGGAGAATGCAATCCTTGCTGAACGCATCTCGAAGCTTGAAAGCCTTATTGAAGAACGATCAGCGGTACGTCCTCGGGCTTCCCACTTGGATTACGTGTTCTCTTCCTGACTAAAACGTGGTGCTTGTCGCTTCATGAGCAGGTACTCAACTCAGACCCATCCGGTGTCGCAGTGGAGCTGGGTGAGTTGCGGGGTCAAGTGGTTGAACTGTCGAAGCGTGTTGCTTCACTCGAGGCAGAGCTCGACGAGGTGCGCCGAGCGAGCAAGAATGCAAGTGCGGGCGACGATCTTCCTCCCCCACCACCGCCTCCGTCGATTCCACCTGAGTTGCAAGAGCATACCCTCCAACAGCAACACCCATTCGCTGGGCCAGTTGTCCCATCTGGGCAATCATACCCTCACCCAATCATGCGACCCGGTGGAGCCTCCAACTACTCGATTCTTGGACCGTTCGTCTCCGTTCCCATGTCGGTGTTGCCGCCACGAAGCAAGCTTCATTGGGATATGTGTGAGTTTGTCTCACAACTGCAAAATGACAGCAACGCTCGATTGACAGCACAGATGGCAGCCATTCGATTCTGCACAAGTGCAGTTCAATCTCTGTGGCCGCGAGCCCAAGTTCGTCCGTACGGTTCTTTCGTAACTCGACTTGCACTGCCGACAAGTGATGTGGATCTGGTTATTTGCCTGCCTAAAGTTCGGCGTGACGCTCCAGCCGACGCTGCTGGTGTACTCGAAGGGCGCAATGCGATTAAGGAATCTTGGCAGCAAAATCTTGCGCGCAAACTTCGTCAGGAGCCGTGGGTAGTCTCGGACTCTGTCAAAACTATCCCACACGCCGCCATTCCGATCATCTCCCTCGTGACCACATTGCCGTTCAACATTCGACTCGACATTTCGTTCGAAGGTCCAGGTCACAATGGGTTGGCAACCAACGATGTCGTTCTATCGCTCATGCACGAGTTCCCACCGCTTGCGCCGATCATGCTTGTTCTCAAGAGTTTCGTGATCGAGAGAGGATTTGCCGTTGCATACTCGGGCGGGTTGTCTTCATACGCGCTGCTGTTGATGGTTGCTCGGTATCTCCAAGAGCACACAGACCGCTACGACAACGCATCGTCTTCATCGACTGCATCCTCGTCATCCGCCGATTTTGGAATGGTTCTCATGGGACTCCTGGATTTCTACGGGAACCGCTTCGAGCCACGCACTACCGGTATCAGCGTTGCGACTCGCTGCTTTTTCAACCGTGACTCGATTGTGCCGTCACACCACCATGGCTACCCTACAGCATCTGTCATGCATTCAGTCGACGATGCGCAAGACCACTGGCAACAGATGAACCACTCACACCTTCACAGTGCGAATTTGCTCTCATCACCGGGATCGCGGCGCCACAACAATCGCACAGCTCTAAACGACTGGCCGACTCAGCGATTGAACGGTATGCCGGACACATCGCTTGCTGCTCATGATCCCCACAAATTTGATCCGCTTTTCATCGAAGACCCACTGCATCCGAGCAACAACGTTGGGCGGAACTGCTTCCGTATCACTCAAATTCGGCGCGCATTCGCTGCAGGGTACGAGATTCTCATGGCTGCCTCCATGTCGGCGTCCGTGTTCAGCGAGAACCGCACCTCGGCGATTGGCGGTGTCAATTTGCATCCTGAGAACACCCTACGAGCGATTCTTGGGCCGAACTCGCCGGCTTTCACAGCGCAAAGCAAGACTGAGAATGGATCCGTCAACGTTCCGTCCGCCTTTCAACCACCCAAACCAACAGCCACTGCCTCGCGAACAGCACCGAATGGAGCACGGTACGCACCTGTGATCATGCCACTATACGACCAGCAGCACGCTGCTGCCACGTTCACTGGGGGTGTCCCATACTATAATGGAGCGGCAGGTGCACCAGCTACGCCGCCACCGTATGCGATCCATAGGATTCACCATCACCATCACCCACACCACCACGCTCACTTCCAGCAACAATACACTGCAGGCAAATCGCAACAGCGCTCGGCGGAATCCGGTGCATCCCACCGCCGCCACAGCGGAAGTGTGACGGAGCACATGACGACACGATCAGAGGCAGCTTCATCTGCGGCGAAGTACTTTGTCAAGCGCGCAAAGCCCAATGAACGGAGCTTGGTGAGCAGCCCACGACTGATGCCGCCGACCATGCACCGAAGCAGCTCGATCGAGTTGGACAAGAAAGCGAATAGCGGGATCAGCTCAATCGAATCGAACGGTGCTGGCCGTGGGGCAATGACGCGCAAGACTACGTCCCGATCGATGAGCTTTGCTGATGTCGTCGTGAGCGGAGGCGGTGCCGCGACAGTGGAGAACCAACGCAAGGCGCCGTCATCGCCACTTGCACTAGTGCGCTCTTCGAGGCGACTCGACGGAGGGTTTGACGAGACGATCATCGAGCGACTCGAGACCAAGGACGATTTTGAACTCAAGTGAGCGCACAGAGCTCCAGCGCACGATTTGAATGCGGCTGACATTTGTGATAAATACTACCGAGTCCACAAGGCGGGTCTCCTTACAAATCCTCCGGCGGTCCGAACGTGTACAAAAATCCCTGTCAACGAAAGACAGGATGGTGAGTTATTATGCACAAGTTCGTGGATACACGCACTCGCAGCGCACAGAAGTACGTCCCGAGAGTATAACGAGATGAAATTGGGGCGTACCGCGCTTTCCTGGGTGCGGGCGATGAGGTTGATCTTGGTCAGCGTCTGCAGAATCTCCTTGCAGCGAATTACTGCGAGACCGCTGTGTTTCACGAGGTCGGCGATCGTACTGTAATACACACATCACCAACGAAACAACAGAGCAAGTCAGTGTCCGCCTCACAATGGAGATGTAACAGAGAATGCCGGTGCACGTACACGCCGCCCTGGCGGTTCTTGAGGTAGATGAGCACATTCTCGAGCTTGGCGAGCTCGCCCTCGCTCTGGTACTTGCGCGGGATCGCGTCGCGGACGTCTAGAGAACGCACAACAAGCATTGTAAGTGTCACTTGGCCCACAGACATCTTTAGATCCTCACGCGTCCACTCACTTTTATCCCACTTCCACGGCGCCGTCTCGGGCCGCGCGTTCTTCTGGGCCTGCATCGCCGCGGCCGCCGCCGCCGCGCGGCTCTTCGCCGGCGCTTTCTTCTTCGCGTTGCCGCCTCCTCCCCCGCCCGCCGCTCCGCTGCCACTCGCAGCAGGCGCCTTCTTCTTGGCAGCGCCTGGCCCAGACGGCGCGCCAGCCGAGCCGCCGGCCGGCCGCTTCTTCGTGCCGCCGCCTTTCTGGGCTGTAGGCGCGGCGGCTGGCGCGCCACCGGAGGCGTCGCTGGCGCGCCCTCCAGACCCAGCCGACGACGACGACAAACGCGGCGGCGCCGCGGAGATCGAGGGCGGCGCGATCTGCGGCTTGGGGATGCCCGTGGAGATGCGCGGCGGCGGCGGCGACGGTGTCGGCTTGGGCGACGCGGGGAACGCGAGGCAGGACGCGTGGAGCGCCATGGCGTTCTGGAACGCGCCGAAGACGCCGTTGAACTCGTCCACGGCCGCGTGGACCGTCGCGAGCGCCTGCACCTGGTCGCGCAGCCCGCAGAGCGCGCCGCAGAGCGACGCCAACGACTCGGTCAGCGGGTCCGCCATGATGCCTTTCCTTTGGGCGTTTGGGCGCGAAGGAGCGGGTTTGAATTCAGAATAGTGACATTACAGAAGGCCATAGGTTTTGAGAGTCACTGTATCGAGGGGATTTGGGATCTGTACTGGGTGAATCCATCTAGGTACGAAGTCAGCCCTTCGCAGGCATCGGACCTTCATTCCTCCATGATGAGAAGGTCGCGTCGTTTCGCGGCCATGGCGGTCTCACTTACGGATCGGTTCGAGTTGGATTAACACGCAGGAGACAAGCGGAGAGCGATGGGTTCGAGCTTCGAGTTTGACCACGCGTACCTGCGCGAGACCGTGGCGGCGCCGCTGACGGAGGCCATGGCGCAGCTCGCGGTGCTGCAGCCCGAGGACCCGGTCGAGTTCCTCGGCCAGTTCCTGCTCAAGTACGTCGAGACCGAGCTCCACAAGCAGGAGATCGCCAAGAGCAAGCACCAATCGCAGACGCGGCCCGCCATGGTGGCCCACGCGGACAACAACAACAGCAGTGGCTCAAACAGTGTGGACGCCGCGCAGCTCAAGCGCTTGCTGCAGCTCGAGCAGACGCTGCCGGCCGCGCTCGCGGACGCCGCGAGCCTGCCGGCGCTGTGCGGCGCCTTCCTCGAGTGGCTCGCGGCGGCGCTCAACGCCGAGGAGGCGTATGTGGGGCGCCGCGTGGCCGACCCGACGGGCGCCGGTGCGTCGCTGGTCCACTGGATCGCGAGCTCGCGGGGCCCTTCGTCCGTGACCGTCGACAAGTTTGTGGGCGAGGCGAACGAGACCATTACGTTCGACGTGTTCAAGGAAGTGGCCGCGGGGGGCTCAGACGATGAGCCGGCGCCGGTGGATGCTGACGGGAACCCGATCCCGCCCGCTGTACCCAAGTTCATCCACGTCGAGAACGTGCTGCGCGAGCCGCGGCTCACGTTCTTCCACGTGCCCAAGCTGGGCGCGTACCTCACACGCGGCTTGCCGTTCAAGAGCTTCTTGCACGCCGACGTGTTCAACGACGCAAACGTGGAGGAGCCCGTGATCAAAGACGAGTGGCTCGTTGTCTCAGTAGACACGATGGGCCAGGCGAGGCCCTTCTCGGCGCTCGAGATCGACGCGTTCCAGCGCTCGAGCTCGCTGTTTATCCACGCGCTCGAGGCGCTTGAGCGGAAGCTGTACATGGCGGACGTCGAGCGCAAGACGACGGGCGGTGAGGACGCACAGCTGAAAGAGTTCAGCATCGCGTTCGCGGCGCAAGTCGCAGTCCAGGAGGAGAACTTGATGCTGCAGGTGCAGTCGCTGCCCGACGAGGAGAAGACGCTCAAGGAGGCGGAGCTACGCGAGGCGTTCATGACATTTTTGCTCGTGAGCCACACGCCGACGATCGCAGCCGCCTCGGAGCGCGTCGTGCCGTTCAAGATGCCGGCGCTGGTGGCGTTCGCGACGGCACTGGCGCTGCTCGGGTCTTCGAAGCTGGAGCTGTTGAACGCAGCGACCAAGCTGCCTTCCTGGGAAAAGATCTCTCCACTGCTGAGTGAGAACCAGCTCAAGCCGCGACTCGAGACCTTCGTCATGCCGGCCAACAGCGTCGTTGCGCAGGCCAAGCAACAACTCGGTGAGGTGTCAAAGGCCGACGCGGAGGCAGCGAGCCCGCTCGCAGGATGCATGGTCGCGTGGGCGCAGGCCGTGTTCGCGCATGCGGATCAAGTCGAGGCGCAAGCGGAACGCGAGCGGATTGCAGCCGAAGAAGCGGCGGCCGCAGGAGCCGAGGAACAATGAGATAGCGAACGCGTTTTGTTTTCGAATCCGTATCACATTTCATCGCACCAACCGGGTGCTACACCAAACCAAACCGCTCGAGAGACCATTTACTGTACAGAATGCATGCCACTTACTCTCCGTCTGCTGTTCTGGATGTGCCTGACATCGTGCTGGCGTTACTGCCTACGCTATTGATGTTGATCATACCATTCCCGTACGAGATAGAGGACGTCGGCGGCGACAGCTCCACGGGTGGTGCAACGTTGTGGAACGCCGCTGTCAGCCCAAGAAGCGTGCTGTTGTCGGATCTACTGCGCGGGACGCGTCGAACAGAGATGCTCTGGGAACTGTCAGATCCAGCGGCTTCCTCCGACTGATCGATAGACGGTGACTCCTTCAGGCTTCGCACGATTGTTGTCACCTTCGTGTACCGCGATGGAATCGTGACAAAGTACTTGGTCATCGCGACACAGAAGCGCTTACGGTACTGGCGCGGGTTGAGAACAGTGATTTCTCCCTCGTCTTGGATCAAACGCTTTCCTGCGTGCTCAACCATTTTCAAGAAGTCGTACTTGTGGATGTAGTCGATGATCGACGCGACGACCTCTTGCTTCTTGACGTCATATCCCACCAACATGGAGTAATCCGTCGCTTGCACCGATGCTAGGAATGTTGTGTCGTTCGCAATGGCAGAAAGCAGCAAAGACATGGATGATTCTTGCAGGGGTAGAGGGATACCACCAGCCATCTCGATGAAATTCCGATCCCAGAGGACAGGACCGTTGTTGCTTCCGCTGCCGGATTTGTCGGTAGGTTTGGAGGCACCGCTGTTGGAGCGATCTCGGTAGCGACCTTCCAGCTTACCTTTGAGATCGAACGAGAAGTTGACGTCACGTCCGTAGTTCAGGTTTTCCATCACGAGGATACACATCTTCTGATCCGTCTCGCTTTGACTTGTGACCTTGTAGATGCCAAGCACTTTGCTCAACATGGAGGATAGATTGTCCTCGAACGTCTTCGCCATGTAGCTGAAGTACTCATTCGCCATACTCAGGAACATCTGGACCTCAATCTCTGGGATCGCCTTGGCGATGAACCGTTGGTCTCGAGTCTTCAGGAATCCAGCGCCAGACTTACCGCCAGCAGCGTTCCACTGTTCACAGTTGCACAAAGACTCCACGTAGTTACGGTCACCTCCGTAGTACAGTCGGCGCAGAGCATGAAACTGCATCGCGTAGTAGGACTTGCAACTGAACCGCGTGGCCTGCTGGAACTGGTTGTCATCAACAAACACATGCTCCACGTTGTTACGCCGTGTCGATCTCAGCATGCGCAGCATGGTGGCTTCCGTGGAGCTACACGCACTCGTGTCGACAGAGTTCATCGGCCCGGTCTCCAACGTGATCGACTCCTTGCGGATGTAGCCATTCACTCGTTGCGTGTACTCTTTGGAGCAGAGCGAGAACGCCACCACCGATGTCGGTTGGGACGGATTCACGAGAACGACGGTATCTTTCACTCCGGTCGGAAGGCTTGGGTGCCAATTGAGCAAGCGCTTCGGAATGGTTAAGTACCCTCGTGGGTCTGACTTCTTGTTCTGGTGCGAGATCCGGAAGGCTTCGAGAGCGACCTTGGAAGACACAGAACCGAGGGTTGAAGCACCAACGTTGTTGCTGGCGTAGAGACTGTTTTCGGACGACTCGTTCGCGGGGAAAGACCGACTCGTTTGGTCATCTCTGTCGTCGTTGCTCACAGCATCAGACATCTCCAGTATCGAACCACCATGGCTTCCCATCTTCCCATTCGCGTTCAGAGTCTTGGTTACTTCGTTCGAGATATTGCTGAAACTGTTTGTCCCATTAGCAGGTTCACCGGCTGTCAAGCTGCGCGCGAACCGAGCAAGGCTCTCCAAATCACCGATTCCGTCTGCCATCTCATCAGAAAGATGCGATCCCGACGGATCGAACAGGCCACCAGAGTTGCTCACACTGCTACCGGAGGTTGCAGTTCCGAGCCCAATGAACGTGGTGCTAGGAGTGAAAGCGCTGAAGTTGCTGAACTCTCGTTCCATCGCACCAGCAATCTGATCGAACCAAGCACGCGGAAGCGTTCCCTTCGGACTATTCTCCAAATTCTTCACTGTCGGCTTCACGGTGGCGTGCATTGCTTGGGTGATTCGTAAGCTCCAATCAACGGCATGTTTATAGATGTCCTTGAACCGCGCGTTCTTTGCAAACACTCCCTCTGGCGGATCTGATTGCAGCTTCAAGCCGTAGCACGAGTACCACTGAGACACCTCGTTTCGCAAGATGCGGAGCCGCGACTTCGCGTGCAAAGGTGTGAGAGGGTCAGCGACGGACTCGGCTAATTTGGCAGTGGTCGTGTCGTAAACCTCTCTGGCGAGGTCATTGAGCTCCTGAACTGCCTCGAGCACTTGCTTTTGATCAACATGATCTTGCCATAACACTGGTTGGAGCGCCACATGGAGGACTGGTTCGAGGGGTTCGCATTGTACACTCACGACTCGACTTGACTTGGAAAAGTAATACACGATGGACGCATCACGTGAGTTTGCCACGCGACTCAAGTGCGGAAATCGAATACTATCGATTGTCATCGACTTGCCGTAGAGCAAACCTTCAACAAACTTTCCAAAAGAATAGTTCCAGACATCTTCAGGGACAGGCGCGAATCGGGATGCAAGTCGTGATGACGTTGGCGCATCCAGACTTCGTGTCCACATGTAGACACGATCTGACCGGATTCGCCGCAGCACAGCACGATGACTGAGATCGCGCAGCAGGTCAGCCGCGGGCATTCCCATTTCACTTGGATCTTTGTACTCACTCAGGTCCTTGACTCGAATAGTTAGCCGTCCGACATCATGGGACAACGATAGCTTCGAGGTCTGAAACGCCCGCTTGAATTCCCGATCACTAGACGAGAAGCAGTACCTCTCAAAAAACTGTCCGAGAGAGCAGTCATTTGGGCTGTAGAAGTCGATACACATCATCTCCGCATTAGACGGATTCTTCCCGTCGAGAGAGCTCCAGCAAGTCGAAAACAGCACACGTTCACGAAGCGCGTCTGAGGAGCGCATACTGCACGAACATCCATATCCAGTCGATGTAGGTACAGTCGGCACCATGGCATACCCGTTGTCGTTGTCTGTGCGGATGACCCGAAGACTGCTGATATTGTTGTATCGTGTCCGGTCCTTGCACCACTTACACATACTCTGGGTCTCCTTCAGCGATGCTCGCATCGAGAGAGAGTTCGACTTCAACGAAAGATACAGCGAGCTCGAGCACTTGGCAAACCATTCCTCGGCCATTGATCTCTCAGACGCCTCTTCCCTTGGAGGAAGGTGACCGGTTTCGAGCAGGAACGCTCTCTGGAGTCGCATGTTGTATGCTGCGCGGGTGATCACACTTAAAGCCTTGGTCACTTCGTCAAACACAGCAGGCGTTCCACCTCGAAGACACACAGTGCACCCTTTCCAAGTGATGCCGCCTTCAAACACAATATTTTGGCGCTGAGGGCGCTTCTTCCGCATCTCCATTGGGGGGTTTCCTTCCCGTTTGATGTGGAAGTTACCGTTCGGGCCTTGTTGAAAACCGGTGAATCGACGAGCGCTCTTCGGTTCGATATCGCTCACCATGACGTAGAACCGTTTGCAGGTTCCGATCACCGTTTTATCCGAGATCTTGTCGACGTGATCGTATGAAGTCAGGAGGGAGGCACCTGTTGATCTTGCAATCCGCTGAAGATCGACCATTCGCACATTCTTGATCACAGCGACGCCTTCCTTGAAAAGCAGCTCCTCTGCAACTCGATGGACATGACCGGAAAACATGACAATGTCAGGATGCATCGTCATGATCTTCTCAGCCACGATGTGCATGTACTCCACTTCTTGTCCCGCCACACTTTCGAGCGATGCGATTGCTTCCTTTCGCCGCTGGTAATCTAGATCAGACGCGATGAGCAGAATCCTGGGGTTTTCGATGTCACTGCGCATTCCTTTACGCGCGAGACTTTTGTGAACGAGAACGCCATCGATGAAGAAGCAGTCTTGGGAACGCCCACCTTCAAGGCACTTGACACGGACGTACTCCATCACGTCCATGACATCACCTTCATCTGGATGACAGCTCACAGTATTTGCCGCTTTCACCGCGAACAGCTGAATCAACTTCATCCACTTGTGCTGTTCGAGAATCGGCAGCCGTGAAAGGTTCGGAGAAGTCTCAAAGAGGGTGAAAATTCTCTCTTCGATCCGATTCCGTGCGTGCTCGCACATGCGCTGAAACACCTCGTCTCGGCGTTTCACGCTCACAGGATCCTCTGCGTCGTTGATGGCATCTTCTGACAGACCCACAGCCGATAGAACATTGCGATCTCCGACATCTGCAACGCCACCAAGCGCGAGAGCCCTTGCCATAATTCGCCCACCCAGGCTGCGTCTCACAGCAAAGGGATCACGTGATGTCGTGCTTCCAAAGCGAGGCTCCGTGAATGTTCCCGACAGAGCCTTCGGGCGAGAGCGCATGAGAGGCGGTGGCGAACAAGGCTCCTCGGTCGATCGAGCAGCCTTTGACTCTTCAATGATGCGCTTGAACTCCGCTTTTTCGTCCCACTGTTGGTTGCTAGGATTACCGATCTCCGAAAGACTGTTCGCGCGCTTGATCCTTCTCATCGGGGCGCAAAAGTCGTTGACCTGGGTATCAGGATGGTCTCCCTGCATTGCCGTCAGATCAAGACTGTAAGCCCTACGCTTCACGTGATGCTTCGACCCTTCCTGACGAGCTGTGCTGATGCCTTGTAGACGGGGTTGATGGGTGAGTTGCTGGACACTCGCAACAATCTGAACCTTCGGGAACATGGTGAATAGCGACGATGGTCGAGCAGCCTTCTCTGCTTGCTCACTACCCCTCGTCACTCCGGTGCCATCGTCTTTGCTTATCTCATCCTTGTTGAAGAATTCAGCCTTGTCCAGGTTTCTGTAGTTACGCGTCACGTCCGAGGTCGATCGCTCTAGAGCGTCAGCGATCTGAGCCGGCATGAGCATCAACGTTTGAGCTGCAGGTGAGTTAGTGGGCCGATTATGATGCATTGGTGTCGACATCCGGTCGGCAGTGACAAGCTGCTGCAGCTGCACGCCATTCGCTGCGCCTCCGAGTTCAACTTCCAGTCCTTCGCGAAGCTGAAGGTGGCACGTGTGGCACACGAGCTGCTTGCGGAGTCGAGAGATGGACTCGTCGACCTTCGGACCTCCGAACGACTGTGGCAACCTTGCACAACACTGCGAACAGAAGATTTGCCCGCACGAGCGACAGTGGTGGCGCCGCCGCACAAACGTGAAGAGCTGCTCGCATTCGTAACACCCCTTGGATGACCGGTCGGACATCCAAAAGTGCTTCATCGAGCGCGAGCGCTCACGGTCGCGGTCACGGCGACGCTGGGTCGGCGGCTGCTGCGTGCGCTTCGTCGGAACTTCTTCCTCCTCGGGCACATCAAACTCCTGGAACTGCTTCACACCGGGCAGGTGCTGGCCCACGGGTAACGGGAAGCTCGTGAGCTGGAAGAGGTTCTTGTCGACCGGCACTTCCTCGGTGGGCTGCGAGAACTCGATCGCGACCTCTTTCACGTGGCGATCCGCGACCGTCATCGCGTCGTAGATCGCGGCCATGACGGTCTCCGCGTTCACGCCGCGCATGCTCTTGTCGTTGACCGCGATGATCACGGCGCCAGGCTGGATGCCGTGGGCCTCGGCGGTCATGCCGCGCTCGACAAAGTCGACGCACGCGCGAAAGTCGCGGCGCGACGACGCCGCCAGCCGCAGCCCGAGCACGCGCTCGAGCGCCTCGAAGTCCTCGGCGTTCTTCAGCGCGCTCTCGCGGGGCACGCGCAGCTCGATGACACGCTCCACGGCGCGCATGACTTCGCGCTTGAGGTCGCTGTTAACGTCGTTGCCGTTGCCGTACGCGTTGCCGTACCCGTTGCCGAGCAGCGGCCGCTGGCGGCGCCCGCCCGCGTCGCCACCCAGCGCGAAGCCGACGTCGTCGGGCGCCGACGAGCACGCGCTCGCGAGATGGCGCAGCACGTCGCACACGAACGTCAGCGCCATGCCCGGCCCGTCGTCGTCCTCCCGGTTTCCCCCACACAACAGGATGTTGGTTGCACTTGCTTTCTTTCTCTTCCCCCACTTGACTGAACGACCATCACTCCAGCCGCCCCCTCTGCCTGCGGGAGATCGTGGCCCTTGCTATAGTGACATCGCTGTTTTGACCTCGAATGCATTGCATATTTCTAGTATTGACTCTGGTGGAATGGAGCAACCAAGTGTTCGTATTACGAGGCATCCACCGGAGCGCTGTCAGTGTCACTGAGCCGAGGCTGTGCTCAAAGCATGAGTGCAGAAGAACAGAAGACACAGAGGGTTCTGGGAACCATGCCAGGCGACGTTGTGGAGCAACACTGAGCGCGGCGCAACACGTCGCTTTTGAGCGCTCTGTGATAGATCTTCGCGGACGGACAGCAGCCCTTTGGATCTCTAGGAGCCATCACAGGCATTTTTGTGTATTGCACTAAGTAATGGCGGTGGAATAAATGGAGGTGTTGTGAGCATCATCATCTAGGTGTCTACATGCTTTGAGCGGATCGACTAAAATCCTTTCAGAGTAGCTGATTCGAAATTATCATTTGCTCACACGAGCCCACTGCGGGCGAAGGAAAACACACAGGCAAGTCGCCAACACCATGACGGTGCGCGCTGCGAGGGGCTAGAAATGAAGAATGAGGAGTCTGAAACGGAGGAGCGAACGCAGGGGCGACTGGGAAAAACGAATGGTTCCCGCGAAAAGTCCGCCTGCACCAACCATCAATTACCAATGCGAACTTAACCTGAATTATAGTTTCAGGTTGTTCATCTTGATGAATGACAAAACGTGGTAGTCAGAAGCAGATCTCTTCGTCGCCCTGTCTCCAGAGCAGAAGAGTCCCAAGAAAAACACGAGATGTATTTTATTTTGTATAGACCTAAACCTGAAAGGACTTTTGAAAGAGACTCTTTGGAGCGGTGTCTGTGTTGAGGACTTGATTGGCTGAAATCGTGCGCATCCATCAGGGCCAGGCATCCGACTCGGATTCCGAGCTGGTCGATACCTACGGCGCTGATATCCACGGATTTTGCTTGGTGACACTCTCTGGATCGTCGTGTTGAGCGGGGTTGCTACAGTTTGTTCGAGCTCTAAGCCGCGGAAGAAACCGTATATTCCTGTCATGATGCATACATTTGATCCAATCAATTGATTCTAATGTTCAAAATATTATTTGATTCTCCCTCTATATTTATATATCAAGGGGTGGCTTAGAGCTCGAACAAACTGTACAGTTGTTACGATTGACAAGCGTCGATCTCGATGCAAAGCGCGGGAATGGGCCCTGTTCTCGCGGCAAACGACGACGCTGCTACGTTGCTCCCTGGTCTCTCACTGCGTTTGTCCACCACCACCAATGAACACCACGTTCTGTAAGGATCATAGTGAGCATGGAAGCCTGACGACGCCGTTTGCTGCCGATGCAGCTGCGCGCGGTGCACGTCTCATGGTTATTTTGCCGTCCGGGTGTCGCGAATGGTCAGTTCTTGACGGCCCACGCGAAAGTTTGCACACCAGGTGCGGAAGGTGGAAGGTCAGCATGCCAGCAAAAAAGCTAGAAACTCCCCCACCAATCACCGCGCGTTTCCGCGATCGGTGGCCGCGCGGGCTGCCGCGGCTCTGCGCCTGTGACGTTGTCAGCGCTGATGTGCTGGCGGAAAGAAAACACCAACGAAAACAGAAGAAAACCAAAAACACGCCGAGTCCGCTTGCATCGGGGCAACTTGGTCAGAATAACGAGATTCATAACCTTATAATCGAGGTTTTATGAGCTGCGTGGAGGCGAAAACTGGCGCTTTTTGTTTCCTTTTTTTCGGCCCCGCACCGGTGCTGGTTATGCTGGTTGCCCAGTTGGAATGGGAGATGGCTCCAGCGACAGAGAACGCGCCCGGCCAGGTCGACACAGAGACCTACGCTGGAGCTGAGCGGGCCGACTGACCGGACCAGCCGCCGCTGCTTATGGCTCGTTTTCTCTTTTTTTTCGGCCTCTGCGTCTGGAAGCGCAGTTTCGAATTGGAGGATTCGCCAGCGAGGTTCATTCGGAGGCCCGCCGACGGCAGATTCGAAATAGACCAATTTTTTTATTCTCCACCGCGCGGATCCGAACCGATTCGATTCGGCCAGCCCCGAGCCACACTCGCATTTAGCCAACGACGAATCTGAAGCGGGCGGGCGGAGGTGAATTCATTCAGCCTCTGTCTGCATCCTGCACACCTTCGCAAGGCGCTTGGCTTCTCAGCTCGCACACTCGACAGTTGGCCCGAGACCGCCCACGTCCAGAGAGAAAACAACTCAACCCTCCAGCATGAACGCGAACCGCCGCCGCGTGCTGGCGTACGCCGAGCAGGGCGACTGGGACGACGCGCTGGAGCTCATCGCCGCGAGCGCGTCGCTCGCCAAGGCGCAGGACGACTTCGGCATGCTGCCGCTCCACTGGGCGTGTACGGAGCCGGGGCTGCTGCTGGACGTGCTCAAGGCGCTGCTCCAGGCGTTTCCCGAGGGCTGCGCGATCGAGAACCTCTCGGGTATGCTGCCGCTCCACGTCGCGATCCACTCGAAGATGCCCGGGCTCCACATCAACGCGCTGCTGCAGGAGTACCCGGACGCCGCGCTCAAGAAGGACGGCAACGGCAAGTACCCGGTCGAGCTTGCGATGGAGTGCAACCTGCCCAAGTTCACGCTCGACCTCATCCGCAAGGCCGGCGGCCGCGCCATGCGGTCCACGTCGCTCATGGACGTCAACTCGTTTGACGTGCCGCCCCCGGCGTCGAGGAGCGCGTCGAGCGTCGGGAACCAGTCGGACGACGAGGATATGAGCGTGGACCACCAGAAGGAGGCGCTGCTCAAGGCGCGCTCGCTCGGCTCGCTCATGCTCACCCGTGAGGCCTCCATGTACGCGCGCATGCTCGACGAGAAGCTGCCCGAGGCCATGAACCCGATGCAGTCGGCCGAGATCTCGACGCAGCTGCGCGACCTGCTCAACCAACTTCAACAGCTCAGCCTCGATATCCGCTCGACCTCGTCGGCCTCGACGACCTCGACGTACCGCAGCTCGTTCTCCAGTTCGTCCTCAGGTGGCATGAACATGAAAACGAACACCAACTCGGTGCTGTGGAACCCGGGCGACAAGCTGGGTATCGATCTCGAGCCGATCTCGAGCAACACGGGGGCTCGCATCAAACGCTTTGGCTCCAGGAGTAACGCACTGGGCGTCGAGGCGCTCAAAGTCGGTGACATCCTCGTGAGCATCAACGGCACGTCAGTCACTGGTGCGTCGTTCGCGTCGATCACGCGGTTCATGAAGAACTCCAAGGTCACGTGCACGCTGTGTTTCTGCAAGCCGTCGGCATGGTCCCTCTCGACCGGCAGCCCCATCAACGACAACCAAGCCGCCGACAACGACGCGGAGCTGTTCGCCAAGGTCGCTGATCTGCTCGACACGACCATGAAGAAGGTGTCGGCCGTGGAGGAGACCGTGCGGCTGAGCTCGGCGATGTCGTTCATCGCATAGACACAGGTCGACTCCTGGTCCGCTCTATCGTCATTTCTTTCTACCGTGTTTATCCTGCTTCCTCGTCGCGTGCGAGTTTGTCTCCCAGCACTCCCATCACACGCGCGTGGTCACCAGAGCGACCTCGATTTGGCCGCTTTGCTTCTTCACTACCATGAAGACCTCAACTCATACTCTTCGCATACGTGCGAGGATTCCTGCCGCCTCCAGATGCAGTCTCAACGTGCCTCGTATCAACTGCTACAGCTCACACACCCTCAAATCTATCTCCCCGTCCAGGTCGCCCCGCGCGCGCGAGCATCGCGATCGCCGGCCGCCTCCACCTACCCACCCGCCATACAGAAAAAGAGAAGCGCTCGCGCTTATTTATTGGGACCGTGGGTCGGCTGAATATGTCATGAATACACTCACACACATGATACTGTATGATCTTCGATCGATCCACGCGTCCGTTGGTGCCAAGCAATCGTCTTTTCCGTTCAAACCGGCGCGGACGCCTTCAAGTGCACATCAAGCGAAGCGTCGTGTCCTTTGCCGCGCACTGGACGCATGGAGCGTCGGTTGCGTCCTGAGTCCAGAGAAAGCGACATGCTTTTCCGCTCCTCCTCCCCTACGGTCGACATGTGCGCCACCACACAAAAGTTCGATCCTCCCCACACTCTCCGCGCAGCTGCCTTCGGAGGATGACAAATTGTCATTGACAATGGCGCCCACTGACGTCACCACCCACGAAACGGAAAAGATCGGTCTGGATATTAGGGTCGCTGCCAACAGGCGGAGGTGTACACTACACTAGGTACGGATACCAAACCGTGGATTACCGCCGGCGCGGAACGTTCGTGCGCTTCCTCCGACCGTCATCACACAGAGTCGCGCTCTGGGCCACAGAAACAAAAGAAGAGAAAAAATCGAACTCTTCGCACGCGAGCCAGAACAAGATCGAGATGTTGAAGGTGTGACAAGGAGCGCACCCACTAGGTTCGCAGCTGGCGCTGGGGGTACACAGAGGTTACGGTGTACAGAACATACCATAACCCGTACCCACGAACCTAGAGGTGGATAGTCCACTGCGAACTTAACTCGTCGGCTTCAACCTTAAGATCGTACTTTACAGAGCCAATCACAGTACGCCACCTCGTGCCAGAGGGGAAAGAGAGTCCACGCGGAAGTGCCCCAGACACACGGGGAACTGATCACAGCACATCCCAATGAACGCCGCCGCGGCTGCTAGCGGCGCCAATGGCGCGGCCACGCCCGCGCTGTCGCTCCAGGACAAGCAGAAAGGTACGCCCCTCAACGTGCGTGGTTTTCCAGCTTGAGACGGCCCCGAAATGGCCGCGCTAACACGTCCCGTTTTCCCAGAGAACCTGCTGCGCATGCTCGACTTCAACGCCGAGAACGCGGACGCGTCGCTGGACGCGCCGGACCGCTGGGGCGAGCAGTGGAAGGTGCTGATCTACGACCGCATGGGCCGCGACATCATCTCGCCGATCCTCAAGCTCCACGAGCTGCGCAAGAAGGGCGTGACGCTCCACATGCTGCTCGAGACGGACCGCGACGCGATCCCGGACGTGCCGGCCATCTACTTTGTCGAGCCCACGCCGCAGAACATCCAGCAGATCGTCGCGGACTGCACCAAGGAGCTCTACAGCGCCGTGCACCTCAACTTTACGTCCCCGCTCAGCCGCGAGGCCATGGAGCTGCTCGCGCGGCTCGCGGTCGAGAGCGGCTGCGCCAGCATGGTACGGATTGTGCTAACCCCGACTGACTGTTGGAGTGGTACTGATGACGGCGTGTTGTTTGGTGTAGATCTCCAAGGTGTACGACCAGTACACCAACTTTGTGTCGCTTGAGCCGACGCTGTTCTCGCTGCAGCTCGCGCAGAGCTACCGCGCGTACAACGACCCGACGCTGGGCGACGCGCACATTGAACAGGCCATGGGCGCGATCGTGCGCGGCGTGTTCTCGGTGCTCGCGACCACGGGCAAGGTACCGGTGATCCGCTGCCCGAACAACGACGGTCCGTCGCGCATGGTCGCGCAGCAGCTCAACCAGATGATCCGCGACTACCTCGTGGCGCGCAAGGGCGTGTTCCAGGACACGAGCGCGAGCTCCTTCCAGCGCCCCGTGCTCATCATCATGGACCGCAACGAGGACCTGCCGTCGAGCCTCCACCACCCGTCGACGTACCAGGCGCTCGTCGACGACGTGCTCAAGATTTCGCTCAACCGCGTCAAGGTCAACGTGCAGTCCTCGGGTGACGAAGGCGGCGTCGCCGGGCGCTCGACTGAGCGTGTGTACGACCTCGACGTCACGACGGACAAGTTCTTCGAGGCCCACGCGGGCAGTCTGTTCCCCGAAGCTATCGAGGCGAACGAAGAAGAGATGAAGCAGGTCACCAAGAAGGAAGAACAGATCCGCGCCAAGGTACGCTCCTCCTATGGATTGTTTCCCTCCAAGCAAACAAGCGAACTCACGTACCTAAATTGTTCAGACGGGCGGAAGCGAAGCGCTCGTGAATGGCACGAAAGACCTGGTTGCGTTCGTGGACACGCTGCCGGCGCTGCTCGAGAAGAAGAAGATGCTGGAGGTGCACACGAACATTTTCCACGCAGCGTTTGAGGGTGTGACGGCGCGCCACATCCCGAACTTTTCCATGCTCGAGCAGAAGCTCATCGATGGCTCGCACGCCGACAAGCAGGAGATTCTCCAGCTGCTGTCAGGCCCTGAGACTGGCTCCGTGGCCGACAAGCTCCGCCTGCTGATGATCTACTACCTCACGAGTGGCGCGTCGAGCGCCGAGATCGCAGAGTTTGAGCAGGCGTTCCAGCAATTCGCAGCGAGCCGTGGAGGTATCCACGCGGAGCAATACGCAAGGGCGTGGACGTTCATCAAGAAACACACAGCGTTCCAGAAGCACGCTAGTGTGGGCGGCTCACTGCACGACGGCGCGCAGGCCTCGTCGCTGGTGGGTGCGGCCGGTACCGGTGGCGTCAACATCAACAAATTCAAGGGCCTCGCGCAGGGCTTCCTCGCACAGGCGGCCGCCAGTGTCAAGAATTTTTTGCCGGAGAACAAGAAGCTCCACATTACGCGGGTCACTGACGCGATCTGCGAGCTGAAGCCCAACACAGAAGACGACACGTTCCTTTACCTCGACCCGAAGATCAAGTCGGTCGGTGATAACGTGCCGCGCCAGCGCACGCCGTTCCGCGAAGCCATGGTGTTTGTGATTGGTGGCGGCAACTACAACGAGTACCTGAACCTCATGGCCTACGCAAAGGCGCAGCAGCCTCCCCGGTCTGTATGGTACGGCTGTACAGAGTTGCTCAGCCCGGAGGAGTTCCTGCAACAGCTCGGCTCCATTAGTGTGTGAGAGGCTGTTTGGCATTTGGAATGGATGGGTAATACATCTTATGGAGGGGTCTGCCATCTTTCGCGATTCCTAGAGAAGACTCATGCAGGCAGGCTCATTGGCCAAGTTCAGACGCAGTCGTTGCCGCTAATGTCGAGACAGGAAAAGTCGTGCGTGGCCTTGACGACCTTGGCCTTGTACGCCACCGTCTTGCCACGCGTCCACGAGTACGAGTTATCCCACGACAGCACCACCGTGCCGTCTTCCGTTGCCGTGTACGACCCGGCGATACTTTCACCACCCGCCACGCGGGCCTTCGGCACTTTGTCCACTTCGACAGCACCACCATCGCCTTGCGTGCGCATCTTGACACTGAACTCGATGTCGTGGGCTTTCACTTCGTACTCCCAGCAAACCGTGTCGTTTGCCGCAATACGGAATGGCAGCTGAAGCGTGCCACCGGCTTTGATCTCAGCCTGCGTCGCGCCGTCCTCGCACAGCAGCACAAAGCTGTCTCGCCCAAGGAACCCGGTCTGAGGGATGGCCTGTGCGAGGTTCTTGCCGCCCAGTAGCTTGGGCAATCGGTCACGACCTCCAACAAGGTCCACCAGATGCGTAAACGCATCACTGCTCATATGAATCTTGCGCAGCTGGGTCTCGGCGAGCTTGGGCTGAATCGCGCTCCAGATCTTGTGAAAAATCCACGGCGTGTGGAGCAACAGCGTCTCGTAGGTCGTCTCCGGGTAGCACGCCGTCGCGATACGCAGCGTGTTGACGACACGAGCGAGCAGGCGTGGATGGAAACGCGCGATGGAAAAGCCCTGGAGGTTGCGCACGAAGATCGTCTGGACGAGCTTCTCGTTGTGGCGACTGAGCTGGTCGAGCTTGATCGAGCGGTACTCCATCTCGTACAGGTAGAACTGGGTCCACTCATCGTCGGTGACTTGCTCGACAAGCCCCTTGAAGTCGGCGTAGCCCGACATCTCGAAGAAGAACACGTGTCCGTTTGCAGCGTCAGTGAGATCGTATGCGTTAAGGAACGGGACGTGCTGGATTATCTTGGAGTAGCCCGGGAACTCGTCCGGCGTCATATTCTTGTTCACAATCGCTGCGCGGATATCGTCGAGATTCAATTTCTTGCGCTGCACCATCATTTCACGATACTTGGACGCAGCCACCGCGACATTCTGCTTGTGTCCGCGCAAGAAACGTAGCAAACGGATGTCCCCAACGAGCTCTGGGAACTTGCACTCCTTGAGCTCATCTTCCAGGCTCATGCGTAAAGCTGTACGAAATGATAGCGGTTACTCCCCAAGTGTCTTGGTCCAGTACGCGGAATTGTCCGGGTGCGTACCTCGCAAGTTGTCCTTCTCTTGCTCTGGGTTCTCGGAATGTACAAAGCACTGCCATTCAGTGTTGTCGTCCACCAGCATTTTTGTGGCTGACGCGTGGACGACAGGGATATCGCTGAACGCGGTCAAAGACGAGGCCAATTCGCCGTCGACATCGTGGTCCGACGAGGTATCCAGCGCACCCGATGGCGCGCGCTCACGGTGTTCTGCTGAGCTCAGCCGACGCACTCGTTCACGCTCCATGGCCTGGATCAAGCACGACATAGGAATCAGAACAATGAGCGTCGCTAAAGCACGAACAGTCACGACAAACACAAACCATGACAGCTCGCTCCTGCGAGCGACGGCGTTCGGCTTCACTTTGAGCGTGCACATCTTCCAGCTCCTCGATGCGGCGCTGGCGCTCCGACTCGACGGCGAGCGTGGCGGCGGCGGCGTTATGCTCACGGAGCAGTTCTTCCTGCACTCGAGCGATCTCGAGCTCGCGCACGCGGCGTTGCTTCTCCTCTTCCGCGGCTGTGATCGAGTACTCTATGTTGATCTGACGAACAATCTCCAGCTCGTCCTGCGATCCAGAAGTGGGGAGGTGAGACAAAGAACTTAACTTATCCTCCCGCTCAGACGTAACATCGCTCACCTCGTGGTCCTTCACCTCGCTAACACGTCGCTCTCGTTCCTCCTCGGCCAGAGCATCCGCGCTATATCATGACACGCGTAGTGAGTTAAAATCGACACGGCGGATGGGCATATCCAGATACGGAGACCCACAGCTTTTGGTTCTCCACACGCTCGGCCTCGCGCACGGCCACGTCCTCGCAAGTCTCCTCGGCCGTATCCTTGTTGAACAGAAAGAGACTCGCGCTCTCACGACGGTCCATCAGCTCGTCCGATGGGTCGGCCACCAACTTGGGGGGCGACACGCTTGGGGCGGCGCCTCCGCTCTCCGAGCCCGCGTGCATATCCATCCCGACCTTTGTTTCCTGAGGGCGCCTCTGTTGCGGTTTCTTTCGAGGGCCCATGTGGTGAGCAGTCGCTTCTCACTCTGCGATAACAAGGTGCTTGCACAGAATCGAATCGCCGCCTTCGTTCTCGCCCGTTTCAGTTTTTCGTCGGTGCTGCACCTTGAAGAGACTGCAACCTTCATTATTTCATAGTGACCCTCCAAGATAATCCAGGTCTGATCACCACTCCCATTCACACATTCATTCCGTTCGCAACACTTCAAGGTCACCTGGAGCATCATGTGGAGGAGGTCGCGGCGCCAGCAGCCGTTGCTTCTCTAGAACGCGTTGCCTTGCCACTTCCTTCATTTCGTCGGCAAAAAGCTTCTTGCGGGTCTGGACAACCGCCTCATGGCGCTCCACGGCGCCTGGGAGCTTCTCGCCGACGATCTCATTCCACTGACGAGTCTCTTGTTGGAGATCAATCAACAGCCTCTGTCCATGCTCGCGTCGGCGCTGAGCCATTGACTGCTTGTGGGCCTCACCGTCGTAGCTATACGCCTCAGAGAGCTTTCCACGGAATTCACGATTCTCTTTGATTGCCGCTTCCGATCGTTGGTGTCGCTCCTCCCGAAGGCGCGCCTCGACAGCTGTAAATGCCTGACGATGCTCGTCGGGGACACTCTCGAAGACAATCTCGTGGCCGAGGTACTTGAACTCGTAAAAGTAATGGCGCACGACGCGTTCGTACCGGTGTTGCCAGGCATCGTCGCCGAGCGTCGAGCGCACACACTCCACAAACGCGTCGCTGCCTTCGATTTCTTCGGTCTCCCTCCAGACGGCGACGATTGTAGGATAGATTACGCTGGTATCGTGGACCCATTCCTTGACTTGGGTAGTGGTGTACCCGTTCATCGTTGCCGTCGCGTGGACGTCGCCTCGTTGCCAGCGACCATTGCGCCAATGGTCGCTCCACTTCTCCGGCAACAACGCCATCGGATTCCTTCCTATCGAAAACACATCAAGCCGAGACAGCAGTCCAGTCCACTCGACCGGAATCGCCATGATCTTGTTGTTGTAGAGATCGAGCTTTCGAAGAGATCGACCAGCCGGGGCGTCCTCGAGCTCGCGCGGAAGTAATGATAGTCTGTTTCCCGACAGGTTCAATACTTGCACGGCTGGAAGGCCGAGCACACATGGTTCGACAGCAGTCAGCTGGTTGAATGAAAAATCGAGGTACGTCAGCTTCGACAACTGCTCCAGCGATGCCGTTAAAGGAATCTGGAGCATGTTGTGGCTGCACACGAGCGTTTCGAGGTCTTGCCACAAGACAATTGCATCCGGAAAAGCCGATAGTTTGTTGTGGCTGAGGTCCAGCTTTTTCAGCGACGCCATGCAACCCATTTCTTCCGGTAGGTGGGTTACCTCGTTCCACGAGAGATTGAGCTCGCGAACGTTGATCAACGCTCCGAATTCCATGGGGATCTCACTCAAATGATTGTGCTGAAGGTCCAATATGTGGAGACATGCTAGCAGACCGAAATCAGGTGGCAGCGGAGATCGTAACGCATTGCGAGAGAGATCCAACACCTCCAATAGCTCAAGTCGGCCGATTTGGTCTGGCAGCCGTTCCATCTTGTTCTTCGCTCCATTGACCACGACGAGCTCCCGTGCCAAGGTCACGGATTCTGGGAACAACATGAAAGCGTTGCTAGAGATATTCAGCTCTTGAAGATTGTGCACGTTTCCGATTGCATCAGGGAGGGATGTCAAGTTATTGAACGATAGATCCACGTGCCGTAAGCTGTTTAGCGATGTGCCGAATACGTGCTTTCCAATACGCTTCTGCTGGGATGCGGACATGGAAAAAATGATCAAGTTCTTCAAATTGCGGAAGGCATCTGGTAGCCTTTTCAGTGAAGTACATCCACGTATCCTGAACATCTTCAATGCTTGCAACTCCCCCAACGATTCAGAAATGGACACGAGCCCAATATTGTAGCTCAGGTCGAGGTCTTCAAGCGCAGCAAGGCCACTACAATACGATTCTCTTCGCAATGAGTCTTTGATCGGGACATCACCAAAATTTTGAAGGCGATTGTTGGCGAGGTTCAAAACTCGAAGGGATCGGAGCAACTTGATTTTCGACGGTAAATCGTTGAGGCAGTTGTGGCGAACATCAAGCGTTCTTAGGTCTCGTGCTTCGCCAAGCTCGCTCGGCAGGCACGTAAGTTCGTTGTCACTTGCATCAATGACTTGCACCGTGAACAGATGTGTGAACATCGCGGGTGGTAGTTCTCGTATCCGGTTGCCGCTGAGGTTAATGATCAGCAGGCTCGACAGAGCATTGATGGCATCTCTGCCTTTGTAGAAAGCCACAGGAATTTCCTCCAGTCGACGAAGGGAAAGGTCGAGCACGTCGTCCGCGTGCTTGGCCTTCTGGTTCAGAACCTTCTCCATCTTCGTCGCCATCAGCTCCTGTACAACTTGTCGTTCATGCAGTTCGCGCTTTGCTTGCTCATCGGCAACCAGAGTTGCTAGTCGTTTCTCTTCCCTTGCCTGACGTTCTTTCAAGACTCTCTCTTTTCGTCTTCGGATTTTCTCCTGCCGCTCTCGCAGGGCTTCGTTTGTCCTTGTGGCCGTCTCTGTTTGCCGTTGCTGAGCAAGTAGGGCGCGCTTTTCCTCCTGCTCTTTCTCTCTGCGTGCCCGCTCGATTGTAATCACTTCATCCTTCGCCTTCTGGGCCTGCTCCAGTTCTTCTTGCTCAACTTGGGTGATCCAGCCCATGAGAATAGCCTTCAGTCGTTCTTGCTCGCGTTGATGTTTCTTCCGGCGACCAAGAAAACCGAGACAGAGGCGCCTGCCAGACTTTCCTACGACAGCGTCAGATGTAACAGCATCTCCTTCAATCAGAGTTTTGTGTGCGGATGAATATCCTTCATTCTTTGCGAAGTTCCTTGACCGGGCTTTGATGCCTCGCTTGCGAAGTTCTTCTCGAACGTCGATCAAGTTCAACCACGCCACTTTGAATTGCTCAAACGTGATTTCAGCTGCACCTTTGGGAAAGTTGGCTCGCACGATCGCGGGGTCTCGACTGATCCCCAGCAACTGCATCGCCTTGTCATACTCGAATGAATTCAGTAAGCCGTCGCGGTCACTGTCGAGTTGGTGGAAGATATCTACCGGAGACAGTGTAGCCGCTTGCTGCGAAGTGACCTGTTTCTTCGCGTTAGTGCGAAGTGCGTTGGTAATATACAGCGCTACCACGAACTCCCGCTCGTCGATATACCCTCTGCACAATATGGATGTGAGATACGTGCATGTACCAATCGCGAAGAGTTGCTTACTACGCACTTCTTCTGGTCATCAACGAGCTGGAACAGCCGCATAGCTTTGGAGTCGAGTATGTTTAACCCGCGGTACGCGAGCATGCGCTTGTACTCTGCGCAATCAGCCGGGGAATTGCTTCGAATGAGCCTTTCACCATGGGCGTTCAATCACCTATCAAAAACGCACCGTCAAAGTCGATCGAGTCCGACTTGTCTTCGTCGAACAACTTGAACAGCTCGCGCGCGTTCCGCTGGAGTGTATCCAAGTCGAGCTGGTCGTCGCCGAGCGCCTCCTGGTCCATCTCCATCACCGTGTTATGCAGCTTGGACGCGAGTGCGTCAAGCTCTGCCTGCACTTGCGCAGCGCTCTTCTCGGGCGGCAAGTACGACGAGAAGACGCCGTGGGCGACCACCATCGGCAGCACCGAGGGGGGCTTCGCGGCCGACGGCTTGCAGATCACAACCGACGCAAACGCGAGCGGGTCGTACACGAAGATCTGCTGCTCAAAGCTTTCGGGCATCTGCGCACCGACCCACTGGCCGCCCGGGCCGACATCCAGCGGCACGATCTCGCCCTTTGCTTCCAACGTCCGCAACACCGCCACGTCGCCCGCGCTGCGTGTGAACTTGTTCTTCTTCTTGGTGGCGGCACCGAGCGGCGCATTCACGCGAGAGAGCAGTACAAACAGCGGCCAGTTCTTCTCGTTTGAGACACAAACGTCCAGGAAGCGCAGGAAGTAGGTCGCGTGGACGGCATCGTCGCGCGTCGCCTCGCCCGCGAGCTCCGCGTCGCGGTGCTTGCGCACGATGAGCTTTACGAATAGCACGTTAGTCGCCTGTTCAATATCCAAGCCATATCTCGCGTTGGCTCGGCGCCTGCACACGCACCTGGACTTTCCCAGCGGGTCGGCTCGCTGTCGGCGTTGCGCCGCCGGCATCAGATTTGCTGGTTTTGAACGGGTTCTCGGTCGCCACGGGTGGCGCGTGGTCATCCAGCACCGCCTCCAACAGGATGCTTTCGCTATTCGACATCATTTTTCTCGTACAGAGCCTCTAAGAGATGGATCCCCTGGCGTAGACTCCGGCGCAAGGCGACGTCTCCAGCACCATATTCGTTGGTTTCCCCTTGTTCCTCGCTTCAACTACACTCTTCAAAAACCGGTTTTCGTTACCGGTCTCATATTGTGCTTTTTGCCTAAAATTTCAGATCGTGTGCGGTTCATGCAACTGAGAATCAAACTGGAAACGCTTTCATTTTCTATTGGTTGAAGCATCGATCAAACGTGCGATTGGACGGTCGATACCTACCCCTACATCTTTCACGTTTGTATGGGTTTTACAGCGGTGTTCACTTTGTGCACAGTTCTCGTGCGCGTTTGTTTCGAGCACCCTCGGAAATTTTGAACTAAACGCGCAATACCGGTTTTGATATCCTACTGCAATAGAGCGCTCTCTTCCGGGCGCTACATGTATGTTTCAGTCGGCGCCGTTTCGATGGAAAAGATCGCGGAACCCGGAAGGAACATGCGCCGCCAAAGCGCGGAAAGAATGCGGTTCCCACAGCTCCAAACGCGTCGTTTAGACGCGCGTGTACAGTACGTCTCGAGAAACAGCAGCGTTCAAGCGGCCATGCCTGTCCGCGAAGGGAATCAAAAATCGCGCTCCTCCCACCGACTTCTTTCCAACGTTTCCTTCCATTCCCGCCGCCAGGGGCTGGGCGGGCGGTGCCAACCAACTCCCCTTCAAAGTGTTCGGAGGTGAAGAGGAGAAAAACATACTCGGAGCTTATCTCGGCCGCCGGCGCCCGCGTTCCAGTTGCCCGACTGCACTGAACTGGCCTCTGCCCCACGGGCGCCACTCGCGCAATCCCGTTCTCGCTCGCACGTTGCTCCCCCGCGCCAAGCACTGCGGCTGGCGACGAGAGCTGTAGCTGCTGGTAGGTGAACGCGAGGAGCCACATTCCGTCTCTCTCTTTCCCCTCGATAGCATGCGCGCCGCGACGCAGGCGCCGCCGCCGCATGGCGGGCCCCGGACGGTGTTCCGGCGGCCCCCGCCGGCGTCCTCGCTCGCCAACCTCTGCGCGCTGTCGCCGTCGCCGTCGTCCGCGTCCGCGTCTTCGTCTTCGTCGGCGTCGTCGCGGTCTTCTGGCTCGTACTCGGCGCGCCCGCGGTCGACATCGCGGGGCGTCCCCTCGGCGCCGGCGGCCTCAAGCGCTGCCGACGACAGCGACCTCTGGGCGTCCATCCGGCTCGCATCGTCCCCGCCCAAGGCGGCTTCTTCGGTAGACCCCGTGCGGAGCTCCATGCGCGTATCCACTCGAGTCGACCGCGAGAGCTCATTCGCGGCGCTGCTGCGCTCCACTGCCTCGGCGAGCCAGCTGTGCGACGACGCCGCCGCGGCGATGCTACCGCTCGTGATCGACGACTTCAGCCAGGAGCGCATGGGCCGCGTGCCCTCGGTCCGAGTTCCGCCCCCGTCTCCAGCGCCGCCGGCTCCGTCGCTCGCGCAGCAGCCCAAGTCCTCGTCGTGGTCGATCGGCCGGCGTCAGCACAAGGCCGATTTGGCGTCGGCACCGGCGGCAACGTCGCCGCCACTTGTACGCGCCCACAGCGTCGACGGCGGCATGATGACGAGCACGCCGCCACCGCCAACGACGCCGACGGCGCCGCACGACATCACGCTGATGGACCACCGCGTGTTCGTGTCGCGCGACCTGTGGGTGCCGCACCGCGACCGCCGCGCGTGCGTCGTGTGCGACCGCGACTTTGGCATGCTCCGCAAGAAGCACTCGTGCCGCATGTGCGGCGACGTCGTGTGCTCGCGCTGCTCGCTGTTCAAGAACGTCAAGCTGCCGGGCGTCGTGGGCGAGAGCAAGGCGCGCGTGTGCTCGCGCTGCTTCCTCCAGTACCGCCAGCGCGTGGTGCTCGCGCAGATGCCAAGCGGAACCGACAGTGTATCTCGTACACCTTCATCTTATCCAGAGGAAGAGGAAGAGGAAGACGAGAAGGAGAACCAGTGCCGCGAGGACGACGAGCTCGACGCCGGTGACGACGGTTTTGCGTACGACAGCAACGACGAGCTGCCGTCGGTGGAGGACGTGCTGCGCCGCACGGCGGCCAAGGTCACGGGCACGCGCTTTGGCGCGGCCGCTGTCTCGCCCGTGGACTTTGGCGAGCGCCGCCCGCAGCAGTCCAAGCAAGTGTCGCTGCTGGCGCCTGATCTCATGGACGCCATGTACCGCGAGTCGTCGACGGCCACGGCCGCAGCGGCGCTGCACCACGAGCAGCAGCAGCAGCACTACAACGCCAACCACATTTACGGTCGTGGGCCATCCATGGTGCTGCTCTCGCCGGCGTCGAGCTACGACCTTCTGGACATGCGGCTGTTCGACCTCGAGCGCACGCAGTCGTTCTCGAGCCGGATCTCGACGGTCTCCTCGGCGCTGTCGTCGTCCACAGCGAGCACATCGTCCTCCTCCCGCAGCGTGACCGACGAGGAGCTCGCGGCCGCGATCAAGGCCCAAGAGCTCGAGAAGGAAGTCGAGGCCAGTCGCCAGCGCATCAAGGAGCTCGAGCTCAAGATGGAGGAGCAGGAGAACAAGAAGGCCGAGCTGTCGCTGGAGCAGCAGAAGCAGCTCCGCGAGGCGCGCGAGCTCATCGCTCAGCTGCAGGAGCAGCTCAAGCAGCAGGAGCAGCACGCGCGCGACGCCGCGATGACGCGCGACTCGATCTGCCTCACCAACCTGCGGCAGATGCAGCAGCCGCACGTGCACGTCGCCGAAGCCAGCTGGCCCATGGCCCCGCGTACGCAGCGCAGCAACAGCGTCGAGGCCGAGAGCGAGGCGCTCCGGATGAAGCTGCGGCTGCTGGAGCGTCAGCTCCAGCAGGCGGGTATCAACGTCGCCGAGGTCATCCCGTACGCGGTCGCCAAGCAGCGCATCATCGACATCTCGCGGCGCATGGCCGAGATCACCGAGGCCGAGGCCGCTATGAAGGCGCAGAAGAACGCCAAGGGCGTCGCGGCGCTGCGGCGCGAGTACTACGTGCTGGAGCAGGACATGGAGCGGTTCCACACGGCGCTGCTCATGAGCGACGAGTACATTGAAGAGCAAGCCGCAAAGGACCGCGAGTGGGAGCAAGGCCACGCGGCCGCGAACGCGCAGGCGCTGCGCACCGTGCGGTCGGCGCTGCCCGTGGACATCTCGCGGCTCAGCGAGCAGACGCTGCGCACCATGGCGACGCCCTCGGGCAGGCACATGTCGGCCGATCTGGCGAGACGCTTCAAGCGCACGAACGTGCTCCAGCTGCTACGCGTGCCGCCGCAGACGATCGTGCGCATGCACCCGAGCGTGATCGAAAGCTACCGCACGGCCGGACTCACGCTGCTCGAGCGGCGCGCGCTCCACGCGGCGCTGCGGGTCCCCGCGAGCGAGTGGCAGCAGCAGGCGCGCGACGAGATCGCGCAGAAGAAGCACGCGTGGTTCAAGAAGCTCAAGGACGCGTTCATGCAGGGCCTCCACGCGTACGAGCACCACATTGTGAACCACCACATGGGCGACGACGCGCAGTGTCCGTTCATCGGCAAGATGTGCGTGGTGCGCGCGGAGCAGGCCGTGGCGCAGCTGTATGCAGCGCAATTGGGCTTCCCTGAGGGCGACGAGTACTTGCAGCAAGACATCATCAAGAGCGACCCCGAGGGCGCAGGTGAGAAGGCGCTCGAGGAGGCCAGGGCGCAGGCCCACGCCGCCGCCATGCTGAGTGCGCGCCAGACCGAGCTCAAGAACCACTACGGGATGCGCAACGTGCGCCTTGTGACCATGGCGATCGCGACGCTCGAGGAGATGGACGCGGCAATGGAGCGTATCCGCTCGCTGGACGCCAATGCCGCGGCGCTTGTGCGAAGTCGTCTTGTGGGTGAGCAGGACCAGGCCCGCTGGTGGCGGCTGTGTGATGATCTCATGAATGAAGTGAGGGAGCTCACGCGTCTGCTCGCCCGGCGCGCTGGTATCTGCCTCACGGGCAAGCGCGACCCCGCAAAGGACGCGTACGACACGCGATCCAAACTGGAGGCGCAGGCGTCGTACTCGGCCCTCCTGTACTTGGACGCGCTGACCGATGACGTGGCCGTCACAATCGCGTCGTTGGCGGTGCCCGCGTCGGCGACGCAGCTCAAGAACTCGCTCCCGCGGATACGCGAGCTGCTCGTGGACGTCCAGGACAAGAACGAGGCGCTGTTATTCGACGATGAGCCGCTGCGGTCATCAGTCACGCCCGTGCTTGAGGCCGACTCGGACGAGGACACGAGCGAGCTGGGCGAGGAGGATCGTGTCGTGCGGCGCTCCCGAGAGGGCCCTACATCGACCACCGTCCGTGTACCTTGGAAGGAACGGGAAGAAGAGGTGGTAACGGATTCTGCTGCCGCAACGCCGGAAGCAGTGACCGCAACGGCCGAAGTCTCGCCTGCAGCCGCCCCCACGCGAGTGTCTCCGTCACCGATGATGCCTCGTGCATCTATCTTCCTCGACGCGATCCGTGCCAAGCGCAGCGGCTCTCCCGAGGCTGCGAACGAAAGCAGCGACGGCGCCCGCGCATCGGTCGGTGAGGTCAAGGTGGCCCCGGTGCGAGCGGCACCTGCCAAGGACGAGGTGGTGAAGAAGGCGGTCGACGTCGCCCCCAAGGCCAACGACCTGTTTGCGGCCATCCGCGCCAGGCGAAGCGCAAAGGCTGAGACGGCGAGCGAGCCGGCGACCACGGCTGCGGAGCCCTCCGTGTATGTCGCACCGACGCCTGATGTGGTGGCCCCAGTAGTTGAGGTGGTGATCCCAGTGGTGGCCAACCCGACGCCTGAGGTGGTGGAACCAGTGGAGCCTGTGAAGGTTGTTGAGCCCGAGACCGCGACCGACGAGGCCCCCAAGGCCACCAACCTCCTCGCAGCCATCCGTGCGCGCAAGGCCAAGGCGAACGCGGTGTCTGCCGTCGCCCCCGTAGACCACAGCGCCGTCACGTCCGCGTAGAGCAGGTTACTCGTCTACAATGCGCGTGGTGAACCCCCAAACCCCATTTTGTTAGTAAACCGAGGAAAACACTTCAATTTATCAATTCCTCGTTGCCGTCCTACACATGCTCGCGAGGTCCTGGTTGATCGTCCCGCACTCATTTCTTCTCTAGCGTCAGTTGCTTGACGATATGCGTGCCTGAATAAAAAAAACAGCGGCCGCGTTCCAGTTGCACGGCGATTCATATAGTGGAGTCGGTGTTGGCAGATCTAGATGCCCATGAGCTTGAGTGGCCGTCTCGATTTCCGTTGAACAAGGCGACGACGAAAGCGATAACGTACAACATGGTGGGGTCTCTCTCGATAGAGCGATTGCGAAGAGTCTTCCGTGGCTCCGCCGACTCCCGTCTTACCGAACGACAAAGCGCATGTCCACCGGCTTGGGGAGTTTCTTGATCAGTTCCATCGTTTGCGCGAGCTTCAACTCGGACGTCATATATGTGCCGACGCCTCGGTTGCCAATAGATACGAGCCAATCGCCCGCGCGCAGCTGCTCGATCCCGCGCGAGTAGCCGGCGCCGGTGAGCCGCGAGACCACAATCTGGCCGTTGGTGCGCCGGAAAGTGATCCCGAGCGGGCCTTCCGTCCACTGGATCCACAATTCGGGGGTGGGTAGCGGCTGGCGGGACACCTGCATGCGCATCCGGTTCGCCGGCCGACCCATTGCCGCCATGATGCCCGAATCGTCCAAATCCGTATACGTGCTAAGCTCGGTCATCGCGATGTCACGGTTATGAGGCGCCACCGGCCGATTCATCTCGCGCTGCTGTCTCATGTATTCCAGGCGGAGGTTATCGGCGCGGCTGCTGCCACCAAAGGCCCCTCCACCGCCATTGTCGTATTTGTGGTTCCCAGCGTACGGGCCATAGGCCGGCGGCGCTGGTGCACTGTATGGCGACGGTTGCCTGGCGCCTGGAGGCAGCGTTGGTTGTGTGTATCCGTACGCGTGGTTGTTGTATCCAGGCGGCGGAGCTCCGTGTTGCGGCCCTTGGCCCGACGAGACGCTGCTACCTTGTCTGCCGTCGCTGTGTGGTGACTGAGGCGGCTGCTGCGCGTCCGCAAACTGGTTGGGGTCCAAGAAGCGGCCCGACGGTGTGAAGGTGTCATGGTACGCTGGGGGTGGTGGCAGCGTCGTCACTGTCGTGGTGTTCACGCGGCCATTTTCAATGTCGGAAAAGCGTGGCAAGAAATCTGTGCCGTCCGTGCCGATAGCACCTCCCCAGCGTCCACTGCTGTCGTTGCTTGGATCTGACGCGCGGTCTTGGTATCGAACATCACCGCCCGCATGGTGGACGGCAGCTTGGCCGAAGTCGCGGTCGTCTATTGTGTCATACGACGCGGGTCGTTGGCCTGCCAACACTGCCCGCCGGTCTGCGGCTCCAACCACGCCGTCACCGCGCTCTTGCGCTGAGAACCCACCAAAGCTACCACGGTTGCGGCCTTGGCTGGCTGCGGCTGCCTCACGTTCGCGCAGCTCTCGGAATGACGGGACCACCGCTGTGGTGTCCATGTCTACGGCGGCAAAGCCTTTACGACCCGTTGGTGCCGGTGGTGGCGATGGAGGGGCTGGCGGGACGTGGTGTACACTTTGAGGCATGCGCTGCGAACGGTGCACAGGATACGATGAGCGCTCGAACACCAGCACGACGGGTTTGTGCACGGTCTTGAGCTTCTCACATGTGCCCACGATGCCCATGTCCGCGACGTTGAGCCCCGCGATGCGCACAAACACGTCGCCGATTGTGATATTCGAGAGCAGCTCCGGGTTTCCGTTGCCGGTGAACTTGGTCACGACGATGACACCGTCCGACGGCCGTGGCTTGATCTGCACGCCCAGGGGGCCTTCGTTCCAGAGCACCGTGTACTGACTCGGGTTCAGCGAGCCGGCCAGGATGTCTTCGTCCGTCACGCGGGTGTCGCGCAAGACCTCGTCCATCTTGTTCTCGTACCGGGACGACGGGCGCGGGAGCGGCGGTCCGTGCGAATGCGGCGCCGACGGGCGGAACGCCACTTGGCCGGCGCGGCGGAAGCGCATGTACAGCGGCTTGGGCGCCACGCGCATCATCTCGACGACCGCGCGGAACCCGATGGCGTCCGTGTCCATGCCGTTGATGCGAATCATCACGTCGTCCTGCTCGATCTGCTGTACCGACACATCCACGGCCGCGCCGGGCGTGACCGACTTGATGGTCGGCAGCCCGTGGCGCTGCTTGATGCCGCAGCCGAGCGAGCCATGCTGCCACACGACGTCGTACTCCCCGGGGCCTAGCGGATCCTCGAGCGACTGGCTGCGAGACAGCGACGCCGGTCCGCTAGCAGCCGCGTACGACGGCGGCGCGAGCTGGTTCAGCCGGTGCGCTGGCGACGCGCCCACACCGCCGTGGCCGTTCGCTTGGTTGCCATTCGAGAACGACGCGCTCGTGCTCGAGCTGGACGAGATGGCCGAGACCGACGACTGCTTGCGCTCCATCTCGCGCTGCTCGCTCGTGCGCGTGGTCGCGACCTCACCGTCTCCGTCCTCGTCGTCGTCGTCGTCGCTGAGCTTGAGCGGCTGGAAGCTGAGCGTCACGGGGAACGTGGGGAGCCGCAGCTGCTCGACGATCTCCTGGAACCCGCGCGCGCGCACGCTCGCGCCGTTCACCGCGACCAGCACGTCGCCCACGCGCGCGAGGTGGAGCCCGTCGGCGCCCGAGCTCTTCTTGTTGATGCGCCGGATCACCGTCTCGCCGCGCGCGCCGGCCTTGAACAGCAGCCCGAGCTGCCCGCGCGCCCACGTGACCGCGTACCCGTCATCATCGTCTTCGTCTTCATCTTCGTCTTCTTCGTCCTCGGCGCCCACTTCGCCCTCTTCGTCCTCCTCTTCAGGAGGCGATGGATCGCCCTGGCGCGGCCCGCTGAGCACGTCGTCGCTCGCGCGCGCGGCCTGGAGCGTCTGCTCGCGGTGCTGGCTCTGCGACAGCGCGTGGACGCGGTCCACGAGCAGGAACTCGTCCTCGTCCAGCGCCGTGGTCTCCGCGGTCGCGGTCGCCGTCTTGTCATCTTCCTCGTCGTCGTCCGACGCATTCGTTGGATTTGTGTTCGCGCGGGCTGGCTGTGTTGGAACTGTGTGCACCGTTGGCGTTGGAATTGCGGGGGGAGTTGGATTTGTGTTGGTCGTTGGATTTGTGTTGCTCGCCGGGGGCGCGGCGTCGCCGCTATCGCCCGCGAGGTTCATCATGCTGCGCATCTTGGCGATGCGGCCCAGCAGACCCGCGTCGGTCGAGAGCCCTTCGTCAAAACCGAAGCCCGAGTCGTCCGAGTCATACTCGTCGTCCGAGCGCGCCATGGTGCTTTAGACCGCTGATGTCGCGCGCGCTTTCTGTCGGGATAGACGCTGTGGTAGTTGGTGATTCTACGCCGCGTGGAGGCGCGGCGAATAGTCGATAGCGGGCGCCCACGCTGTTAGATAGACCTCCCACTCGATGACACCCACTGCCACCGTGGGTGTGTGCTGTCACTGCTTGCTTACTTATGGCCGACTGGCCTCCTTCTTCCTTCCTTCTCTCTGTGGGGGGAAACGAGCGTGCGTGTGGTAGAAACCTCCCATACCGCATATCCGAAGCCACGCCAATTCCAGCGCTTTTGGGTCACTTACTGAGTCGTGGTGTGTCAAGGAAGGCATTAATATTCATTTCTAGAGGTATCGACACAATCGGACAACGGATGATCCCCACGGATGTAGCCATGTCGTGGCTCATCACAGGAGGAACCCGCTAGTCTCGCGCTGCGTGCTACTCGAGCTACGGTTGCTGTCCTTGCGCGGCGGCGGCGGCTTACCGTCGTCCACATAGTACGTCCGCTGCTGCTGGTGCTGGTGCTGGTTTTGCTGTCCGTGCGGTCGCCGGGCGTCGTCCGGGGTCATGAGCAGCGCGACGCTCGAGGCCTGTGAGTCGACCAGCTCGCGCGGCGAGCTCATCATCGAGTAGTTGGCGTCCGGCAGCTGCTGCTGCGACGGCGGCTGGCGCTGTTGGGACGGCGCGCGGTCCTTGGACGCCGCTGCGGTGCGTTGGGTGAGCGTGTCCATGTCGGTCGGCGCGACCGCGGACGCCTGGATCTCCATCATACGCTTCTTGTCGCGCCGGCCCGTGTAGTACCAGTACCCGAGCACACCAAGGCAGACAACCACGACCAGCGCACTCGCCAGCACGACCCAGAGCCACCACGGCATGAAGAAGCAGCCGGAGCCCCACGGCACGTACCGCGAGAGCAGGCTCTTGGTCTTGAGTGTGCTGGAGAAGCAGTCGCACCAATCGTCGGTCTTGGCCGTGGTCTGCGAGATCTTCTTCTTGGACTTGACGCCATTCGGACAGTTGTCGGCGACCGCGAGCCCGAGCTTTTTGTTGGCGCGGTCGTGGTACGCGAATAACCCGTCCATGAACACGTCGCCTAGGACGATGGAAGAGCCCTCGGCGATGCCGATCGCGCGGCAGGGAACATCCGAGTCGGCGCCGTTCATCTCCGGGCGGAAGTAGTACTCGGGTGGAATCTCGACCGTGTAGTGGCTCTTCGTTCCGCTTGCACCGTCGTCGAGTGCGAGTGTGATGTAAATCGACGGTAGCGACAGCAATGCGATCGTTGCGTCGCTCGGGTCGCAGTAATCCTTCCCACAGCATGACTTGGAAAAGTCAAAGTAGCTGTCTGCGAAGCCCGGCTCGGCCTTCTTCGTGGCCGCTTTGATTTGCGCCATGAGCGCATTGTACACATCCGACGGGAACGCCATGTTACTCGTGCCCGAGTCAATGATGGCCTGCTCAAAACAGATTCATCAGAACCAGTGAACTCGTACCTACTGGAACGAACTGCATCACCTCACCTGCGGTGTGTTGTAGCTTGAGCATGGCAGCCGAAGACTCTTGCCGTCGAAGCCGATATCTGTGATGATGGTGACGTACCAGGCTTCCTACGAACCGCAAGACATCACAGCCATGAACACACACAATCCATGCGCCGCATGTTCTCGTCTTGACGCTCACCTGGGCGATAGGCGTGTAGAGGATCGGTCCTGTGTAGAATTTCTCGCCCTTGGTGCCTTCCGTGCCGCCCACGATGAGCTGGCCGGCGTGCAGCGAGTAGTTGCTCTGCGTCAGCATCGGCTGCATGATGCCGCACAGCAGCATGCCGAACGCGTCCGGCGTGCCGCCCTTGGAGCTCACTAGTGTGTCGTAGAACGTCGGGTTGGGCGCGTCCTTGGGTTTGCCCAGCGCCTTGTACGCGAGTCCTGTGATGCCGTCGTACTCGGTGCGGTAGAACGTGTCCTGCTGCTCGATCACCAAGAAATCCTTGGTGATCGAGCCGAACTCGGACGACGACCACGTATCCTTGACGAAGTCACCACTGGACAATTCCACCACATCGCATCAGTCAGAAAGGATTGGCGAGGATAGCGAAATGCCCTCAACGTACGCGATGGTCGCGCCGGCGAACGCGAGCGTGACGTCCTTGGTCGTCGCCACGCACGTGGACGAGGCCGCGCAGCTGTACGTCACGGTCGCGCCGCTGCCGCAGCACCCGGCGCCCAGCACCGCGTCGTTCGACGAGCCCGTGTCCGCGATGAGCCGGAACGACGGCTACAGAGACAGAAAGTGGCGCGACGCGTGTCAGAACTGTAGAGCAACCCTCCAGCCCGACGCAATAGCACCCCACGCACCGCGGGCGTCGTGGAGCCCACATCCACGACCACGGTGTACGCTGTAGACACATATAGAAAGATAGATCAGCGCCATATTCCCGTTAGGACTCGAGAAGGACATATCCCAAAACGCACCGGTGCCGGATTTGATGCCGATGAGGTCGAGCGAGTACGCGGCATTGTCCGCGGCGCATTCGCGCGGCAGCGCCAGCAGCGCGCAGGCGGCGAGCCCCGCCTTATACGCGCGGCGGTATAACCTCCGTCTCCGCGGCTCAGCCATCGTCGCGGCGCGTGGCGGCGACGACGCGGTGGTCCCCATTCTTGTGTATATGCACAGGTCTAAACTAAAAGGTAGAACGATGACGTTCCTACGACAACACGGTCGTTGGGTTATGCATATGTCCCCTTGCCAAGGGCCTTGGGATGTCACACATCTCGCGCATCAGGCCCGGTTCAGCGATCATCTGAATCTCTCCCGCCTGATTCTCCGAGTGCCTAAATCTGAGTCTATGGAGCTCTCCAAATTCAAAATGTCATATCCTGAGGTCCATTCGGGTTCTCTCCCCAAAACAGGGTAAGCTCGTGAACCCTCATTTCGGCGCGAAGGTCCAAACCTCAAAGCCGAAGAAGGATACTGTAGACCGAGTGCCATGGCAGACGTGGTGCGCAACGGCGCCATCTTCCGCGTCAAGGACGCCACGCCCATGCGCTCGCCCATGCCACGGCTGCCCGTGGCGCGCGGCCGCATCGCCAGCGCCACGCCCGAGACGCCCGCGGCCAAGCGTGGCAGCCTTGGCAGCGGCGGCCGCGCGCGCTCGGCGCTCGAGCGCGTCGTGCCACGCGCGGCGCCCGTGGCACCGCCACCGCCACGGCAGCGACCGCAAGAGGCGCAGAACAAGACGCGCGTGGCGAATAAGAAGGGCGTGGCGCAGCGGTCGGCCGCGGCATCGCCCGACGCGAGTGTGGTCGTCGAGAGTTTCAACCGCCTCGTGAGCGAGAGTGAGACGCGGCGCGCGGCCACGCGACGCGCGAGCCACAGCGGCAGCGGCAAGAAGATGGCGCGGAAGAGCAAGCCGGCGAAGGAGGAGGAGCAGGAGGAGGCGCCTTCCAGCGACAACGCAGTGGCGACCAACCCACAGGCGCGAGGGAAAGGGCGGAAGCGGCCGCGCACGCAGCCGGATGAAGAGCCCAGCGAGGAGGAG